>PVKH010001107.1:0-32197 GCA_004027955.1 Chaetophractus vellerosus | reverse complement strand
GCTTCTGCTTCTATTCACGGCCGGCTCTTGCTTCAGTTCGCGGGCGACCTGCCCTGCCCGTGGCGGCTTTTGCCCTGTCCGTGGCAGCTTTTTGCCCTGCCCACGGCGGCTCTGGCCCGCCCATGGTGGCTTGCCATTCTCAAGGCGGTCTGCCCGCTAGGAGAGGTCCCCGGGAACCGAACCCAGGGCCTCCCATGTGCTATCCCAGCGCGCTCTTTATCCACTGAGCTATCTAGCCGGGCCCGATAACAATGTTGATATGAGTCTTTTCCTTTTCCAAATTGGCAGTAAACCCATTGTGAAAATGCTTCCTCCATTTCCTGAAAAATTTTTAAAAGAACTATATATATAAATATATATATATATAACTTTTATATTTATATATACATATATATAAAACTATGTATATAAAACTATTATATATAAATTATGGGTATTGGGTATGTAAGTATTTATTTTGTCATTTTTGTAATATTAATATAAAGACAGTGGTCACCAGAGGTTCTGAGGAGAGGGAGAGGGAACAATAGTTGTAACATGGGGCATTTCTGAGATATTGGAGTCATTCTACATGATATTACAATGGCAGATACCAGCCATTACACATTTTGTCAAAATGTATGAAATTGTGCTGTGCAGAGCATAAACCATAATGTAAACTATAGACCATGGTTAGTTGCAATGCTTCAATATGTGTTCATGAATTATAAACATATACCACACCAATGAAAAATGTTATTAATGGAGGAAATTGTGGGAGGATGAGGGGTAGAGAATATGGGAATCCCCTATATTTTTGATATGGCATTTATGTAATCTAAAGCTCCTTTAAAAATAAAAAATAAAAATTATATGAAAAATGGTATTTAGAGCATTTCTCAATGGTTGTTTTTTCCTTACTTTTTCCTAATTCCAATCATGGAATTATGAATTATAATAAATTAGAAATCCTTCTTTTATAAAAAGGATAGATTTTTTTTAATATATGAAGAAAATTATTTGTAAAATAAATTTAAATCACTGTGATTCTAATAAAAATACATTCCTTAGTATTATATTATTTAACCCTGAAGAGGCTTGGAGTTTTTAGAGGACTGCAGGATTTTATAGGTGATACTCTGGATAATTAACCTCACTATTTGACATCCTGTAGCTATAATGACTATATAATAAATAAAACCTTACTATTGTTGAGTTCAGGGATGAAAGATTTATAAGATTAAATCTGCTATACAGGTGAAGTCATCAACATGATGGCATAAGACAGCTCCTAAAAAATCCTCCCCAGAAATTCAGTGACTAAAAGGACAAATCCCACTTCCTGAGAACTCTGGAAAAGATTAGAGACTGGAGAAGGACTCCACAAAGACTGGAACAAAAAAAAAAGGAAAATATCAGGTAGGAAATTTCCATCCCACACATGGCAGTCCACTCCCTCTCCCTAACTTTGTCCTACACAGCTTGAGCTTTGCTCAGAGGCAGCACGCCCATCAACTAAGGAATGAATAAACAAACTGTGGTATATATACATGATGGAATATTATTCAGTTGTAAGAAGAAGTGAAATTGTGAGGTATATGACAACATGGATGAAACTGAAGTATATTATATTGAGTGAAGCGATCCAGGCGTGAAAGGACAAATATGTATGACTTCACTATTATGAACTAAATATAATGAGGAAAGCTATGGAGTTAATAGCTAGACTATAAGTCACCAGATTGAAGAATGTAGTTAGAGAATGGAAAGCTGAGGTTTAATCTGTGCAGAATTGGTAAAAAGTTGTTTGTAAACATTAGGAAATGAATAGAAATGGACAAAGCACATCAGTAGCACTAACATATGGGTATGATAGTAGTTTGTTTTCTTATTTTTATTTTTTTAAGTAATGAAAATGCTCAAATATTGATTGAAGTGATAATTATACAACTTTGTGATTATATGAAATGCTATTGATTGTACACTTCAGAAAAATTTTATGGTTTATGAACAAAAAAATAATAGGTTGGGTTGGGGGAAAAATACATCAAAGGTAAGATACAGACACAGTTAGTAGTCATACTTTGATGATGCTCTTTCATAATATGTTACAAATGTTTCACAAAATGCAAGATATTTGTGATGGGGTGGTGGATGAGAGCTCTGTATGATGTTATGCATGTTTTTTGTAAGTTCACAACTTTTATTATACAGATATTGTTTGTGTACATTCGTGTATGGATGATATACTTCAATAAATTGTTTTTAAAATGAAATATATATATATGTATATATACAGAAACATAACTGAGGAAGGGATCAATCAGATACATCACAAAAGATCAACTATCCAGAAAAGAAGGTTACATTAAAGGAAAAGAGAGACAAAAAAGTTAAGACATATAAAAAGCAAAGGACAAAATGGCTTAAATAAGTACTGCCTTTACAGTAATAACACTAAGTATGAATGGATTAAATTCACCAATCAGAAGGTACAGAGAGGCAGGATTGACTAAAAAAAACAAAACATGACCCAACTATATATTGTTTACAGGACACTCACCTTAGACTCAAAACACAAATAGGTTGAATGTGAAAGAGTGGAAAAATATATCTCATGAAAATAGTAACCACAAAAGAGCTGGGGTAGTAGTAATTCTAATATCAGATAGACTAGACTTTAAGTCAAAAGCTGTATAAAAGACAAAGAAGGGCACTCTATAGTAATAAAAGGTGTAATCTACCAAGAAAAATTAACAATCATGAATGAAATTATACAAAGCATCTCTTCTGATCATAATGGAATGAACCTGGGAATCAATAAAGGCAAAGAACTGGAAAAGTCATAAACATACGGACATTAAATAACATACTCTTAAACAATCAGTGGGTCAAAGAAGAAATTAGAAGGGAAATCAGTAAATATCTTGAGACCAATGAAAATGAGAACACAACATAACAAAACTTAGTGGATGCAGTAAAGGCAGTGCTGGGAGCAAAATTTATAACCCTAAATGCTTATGTTAAAAAAAAAAAGAGATAAAATCAAAGACCTAACTGTACACCTGGAGGAATTAGGAAAAGAATGGCAAAGTAATCCTAAAGTGAGCAGAAGGAAAGAAATAGTAAATATTACAGCATAAATAAATGAATTTGAGAATACAAAATAATAGAATTAAGAAAACCAAAAGTTAGTTCTTTGAAAAGATTGATACAATTGGCAAAACCTAGATGGAATGATAAAGATAAAAAGTGAAAAGATGCAAATAAATAAAATCATAAAAGAGAGGGGGAACATTGCTATAACCTCACAAACAACTTAGATGGACTCTAGAAGAAATAGAAATGTCAACAGACCAATTACAGGTAAAGAGATTGAATAAGTCAACAAAAGCTTCCTAACAAAGAAAAGCACAGGACAAGATGCCTTCACAGGGGAATTCTACTAATCATTCCAGGAAGAATTAATACTAATCCCTTCTCAAAGTCTTGAAAAAAAAATAGAAGTAGGGGCACTACTTAACTCATTATATGAGCCATCACCCTAATACCAAAGCCAGGTAAGATACAAGAAAAAAAATTACAGACCAATTTCCTTTATGAATATAGATGCAAAAATCTTCAACAAAATACTTGCAAATTGTATCAAACAGTACATCAAAAAAAATTAGTTATCATAACCAGCACGATGGCAGCAGAGTAAAGAGCTCCTAGAATCAATTCCTGCTATGGGACAGTTGGTGATCTCCCAGAGCTATCTAAAGCGCTTGTTTGGGAGCTCCAAGAGAACAGAAGGGCATCCTGCAATATCCTTGAAAGAATGGAAGGAGGAGACTGCTCATCTGCAGAGAAGATTTGTAAGTAGAGCACTCTATGCCACGGAGGCCAGTGCCCATTCTCCAGTGAAGGCACAAGCTGCCTCGGGAGCTGTTCCACAGTTGAAATTGAAAGCTCCACTTCCCAAAACGGGGGAGGAAGAGACGGTTGGGCACCAACTTCAGCTACTGATTAGTAAATTCGGTGTGCTAAAGTATAATGCTAAAAACAGCTAAAGTTGGAACATGTTCAAGTCAGAAAAAGACTGGTGGCCTCCAGCTTAACTCCACGTCTGACATGAGGGGAAGGGGGGCTGGCTGAAAATCACAGTCCTGGTAAGGATCGGCTTTTTTCTATCTATATCAGATTGCCATGCTAGCCTAAGCCCCAGACCCATCTAGGGCATGGAGGAAGCTGGGGGGAGCTGCACCAGACTCTCCCAGAAATTACAGGCCATGCCACAGAGGCAGGTGATCATCCTACTTTGGCAGCCCAAGCCACCCCAGAAGCTATTCTGTGGCAGAAATTGGAAGCTCCATTTCCCAAAAACAGGGGAGAAAGAGACAGTTGGCCACTGATTTCAGCTACTGCTTAGTAAATTAGGCTGGCTAAAGTATAAACCTAAGAAAAGCTAAACTTGGAGCCTGTCCAAGTCAGAAGGAGACCGGTAGCTGCCATTGACTCCATCCCCAGGATGTGGGGAAGCCGGGCTGACTGAAAATCACAGTGACAGTAGAGACTGGTTTCTTTCACCCGAATTGGTCTGCAGCCCTAACCTAGGCTTCAGCCTCACCTCAAGCAGGGAGGAAGATGTCAGGCTCGGCAACAGCCTATCTAGGCAACTGCAGGTACATTTGGCTGGCACAGACTGAATAATAGGAAGGCTACCGGGGCAACTGCAGTGATCTTGGACCTGCACTGCATAGATTGCTGCCCATATCTGTAGCTTCATCCCTGTCCAAGGCAGGGGAGAAAAGGGCATGAAGCTTCATCAGTCTCTGGGCAACTACAGTCTAGGCCTGCAAGGGTTGGATTCTTCCACACAGCTATGGCTCTATCCCTACCCCTGGCAAAGGAGAAAGTTGGGAGAAGCTTTATTAGTCCTTGGGGCAATGAGGGTAGCTTGAGCCTCCACAGCTTATAGCACCAACTCATCCTTGGCTGCTACTACACAACCAGCAGGGAAAAGGGGCAGGAAGCCTTATATTAAAGAGAAAACTTCATACAAAATACATATTCTAGTAAGCCAGATGCCAAGAGACCAACAAAAAATTACAATCCATACCAAGAAACAGGAAGATATGGCCCAGTTAAAGGAACAAGATAAGCCTCCAGATGACATAAAGGAGTTGAGACAACTAATCATAGATGTTCAAACAAATCTTCTTAATAAATTCAGTGAGATGGCTAAAGAAATTAAGGATATTAAGAAAACATTGGATGAGCACAAAGAAGAATTTGAAAACATACATAAAAAATAGAGATCTTATGGGAATGAAAGGTGTGACAAATGAAATTTAAAAATACACTGGAATCATATAATAGCAGATTTGAGGAAGCAGAAGAAAGGGTTGGTGAGCTTGAAGAAATGGCCTCTGAAAGTGAACATTCAAAAGAACAGATAAAGAAATTTTCAAGGATTGGCAAAACTTGAAAAAGTTCTCAGTAAACTGAAGGACAGCAAGACGCATGCAAACATACCTGTCATGGGTGTCCCAGAAGGAGAAGAGAAGGGAAAAGGGGCAGAAGGAATATTTGAAGAAATAATGGTAGAAAATTTCCCAACCCTATTGAAGGACATAGATGTCCATGTCCAAGAAGCACGACGTACTCCAATCCAAAAAATTCCAAATAGACCAACTCTGAGACACATACTATTCAGAATTTCAAATGCCAAAGACAAAGAGAGAATGCTGAAAGCAGCAAGAGAAAAGCAATGTATAATATGTAAGGGATACCCAATAAGATTAAGTGCTGATTTCTCACCAGAAACCATGGAGGCAATAATGCAGTGGAATGATATATTTAAGATACTGCAAGAGAAAAACTTCCAGCCAAGAATCGTATATCCGACAAGATTGTCATTCAAAAATGAGGGTGAGTTTAGAATATTCACAGATAAACAGAAACTGAGAGAGTTTTTCACCAAGAGACCTGCTTTCCAGGAAATACTAAAGGGTGTGCTACAGCTAGAAAAGAAAAGACAAGAGAGAGATGCCTTGAAGAGATTCAAGAAATGAAGATTATATCAATAAAGTAACTAAAAGTGTCAAAAGAGTGGAGGAAAATAAAATATGACAGATAAATCCCAAATATTCTGGAATAAACTTAACCAATGATATAAATACTTGTATTCAGAAAACTAAAACTCATTGTTAAAAGAAAAAATTAAAAAGTCCTAAATAATTGGAAGAACATTCCATGTTTAGGGATTGAAAGGCTAAATATCATTAAGATGCCAATTCTACTCAAACTGATATATAGATTCAATGCAATCCCAATGAAAATTCCACCAGAATCTTTAAAATAAATGTAAAACATGATTATTAAATTTATGCGGAAGGGTAAGGAGTCCTGAATAGCCAGAAACATCTTAAAAAGGAAAACCAGAGTTGGAATACTCCCATTTCTGGACTTTAATTCATATTACCTGTCTACAATGGTAAAAACAGCATGATCCTGGCATAAAGACCGACACATAGACTAATGGAACCGAATTGATGGTTAAAAAACAGACCCTCACATCCATGATCATGTGATTTTTGACTAGCCTGTTAAACTCACACAATTTGGGCAGAAGAAAATGTAGGAAAATATCTTCAAGACCTGGTGGTAGGTGGTGGATTCTTAAAGGAGATAAGAGGAGGACTGAGATGGACTACTGATATTTAATGTAGAAGTTTTAATTAGCTTTATTGTAAAAGTGTGGAAATGTACAGAGTTGATGGTAACACATTATAGTGAGTAACAACTGGTTTATAAATGGGGTTGTGGCTGAAAATGGTAGTCTACGGATGTAAATGCCACTTGACAGATAGCTAGAGAATAATCTAGGGACTGAACAGCACAGTAAAACCAGAAGTGGATGAGAATTGTCGTTTATGGTACAGATGCAGGAGAGTCCTTTTTGAGCTAGAGCAGATGTACATCACTATTGCAGGGTGGTGTGAATGTGGAGAACCATGGGAAAAATACAACTAGAGTGAACTATGGAGTGTGGTTAACAGTAATAATGTAATACTCTTGCATCTACACCAAAGATGTACTGTATTGATAATGGGGCAGTATGGAAATGTGTGCCAAATGTACTCTGTGGACCTGGTAATAATCAGATGATATTATCTAATAATCTGTAACAAATGTTCCACCATGGTGTGGTGTGTTGATAGAGGGGTGTTGTTTGGGAATTCTGCACATGTGCATGATACTTTCGTAAGTTTACAACTTCTGTTATAAAAATATATTAAAAAATAATAATAGGGTGGGTTGAGGGAAAAATACACCAAATGTAAGATAAGGACTATAATTAGTAGTAAGATTTTGACAATATTGTTTCATAATTTGTAACAAATGTCTCATGACAATGCAAGATGTTGGTGGAGGTTTGATATACATAATTTCTGTATGATGGTATGAATGTTTCTTTTGTAGGTTCACTACTTTTATTCTACACTTATTGTTTATGTATGTTCATGTATAAATGATATAAAAAAATAATAGGGTGGGTTGGGGGAAAATACTTTGGTTAGTAGTGATATTTTGAGTATGTTCTTTAATCAATAATTAAAAATGTTTCACAACAATGCAAGGTATTGGTCATTGGGTGAGGTATGAGAGCCCTGTATGATGTTATGTTTGTTTGTTTTGTAAGTTCACACCTGTTACTATACACTTATTATTTATGCATGTTCATGTATGAGTGATATACTTAAATAAATTTTTTTAAAAACTAAAAAAAAAAAGAAGTAGCCTTCATGATTAAATGTGTTTTATTCCAGGAATGAAAAGATGGTTCAACATAATAAAATCAATCAATGTAATATACTAGATTAACAAAATGAAGGGGAAAAAAACATGATCATCTCCATCGACACAGAAAACACATCTGACAAAATCCAGCATCCTTTCTTGACTTTCTTAACTCAAAATGCATTAAAAAACTAATTATAAGAACTATGGCTATAAAACTCCTAGAAGAAAATATAGGGAAGCATCCTCAGGATCTTGTGTTAGGAAATGGTTTCTTAGACTTTACACCCAAAGCACAAGTAACCAAAGAAAAAGTGGATGAATAAGTCTTCAAAATTGAAAAAAAAAAGTTTTTTCCTTCTAAAGACTTTTTCATGAAAGTAAAGATAACCTACTGCATGGGAGAAAATAATTAGAAACCACATTTCTGATAGGGATTTAATACCAAGAATATATAAAGAAATCCTTCAGCTCAACATTAAAAAGCAAACATACCAATTTAAAAATGGGCAAAAGACTTGAATAGACATTTCTCCAAAGAGAATATACAAACTGCAAAAAGCACATGAAAAGGTGCTCAATATCATTAACTAATAGAAAAATGCAAATAAAAACCACCATGAAATATCTCACACCCACTAGAATGACTACTATTAAAATAAAAACTACAAGTGTTGGAGAGGATGTGAAGAAGTAGGAACATTCGTTCATTGTTGATGGGGGATGTAAAATGGTGCAGTTGCTGGGGAAGACAGTTTTGCAGTTGCTTAGGAAGTTAAATATACAATTACCATATGACCCAGCAATCCTGCTCCTAAGTATAGACTCAGAAAAATTGGAAGCAGGGACTCAAACAGATTTTACACACTGATGTTCAAACAGATTTTACACACCGATGTTCAAAGAATTGCTAAAAGATAGAAGGAACCCAGGTGTCCATCAACTGATGAATGGATAAACAAACTGTGGTATATGTGTGCAATGGAATATAATTCAGCTGTAAAAGGAATGAAGTCCTGCTGTATGAGATAACATGCGTTAATCTTAAAGGCATTATGCTGAGTGAAATAAGCCAGGCACAGTGAGTATATGACCTAACTGATAAGAACTAATTGTAATAAGCAAACACATAGAATTAGAATCAAGAATATAGATTACCAACAGATAGATTGGGGTAAGAGAACGGGGACTAGTTGCTTAATTTGTACAGAATTTCTGTTTAGATTGATTGTAAAGGTTTGGAAATGGATGGTATGATGATAGCACATTATTGTGAGTAAAATAACAGCACCGAATTACATAGGTACATGTGGTTAAAAGGGGAAACTTTATTCATATATGTTACTCAAATAAAAATGAAAAGATAAAGCAAAGTACTGTATAACACATTGAAGCCTTTTGTAGATGGTGGGCTATATTTTATAGTACATGAATGTTCTTTTATGCATTATAACAACTATATAACACTAATATAAGGTGTTAATAATAGGGTGGTATATGGCAAGAAATACACTTAATGTAAACAATGGATGGTACTTAATAGTACTCAATAATTTTCATCAATTCTAAGAAAAGTAACTAATGTTAAATGTATTAGTACAATTGCAAAAAAAGCACTAGCATCAGTTGTAACAAATGTTCCACACCAATGCAATGTGTTGGTTGCAGGTTGGTATATGGGAATCCTGTATTTTATGCATGATTGTTCTGTATATCCAAACTTCTCTATTAACTTTTTAAAAGTATCCTGTACATAAATTTTATTTGTATTAAGAACCAGATTTATCTAAACATTTTATGGATGACTTTTTTAAATTATAGAAGTTTATGGAAATATATTACAATATTTTGAGGTCCACATATGATTTTCCAAAAATAATAAAGTCAAGGGAGTTACTCATGAAATCATATTACATTTTAATCATCTTTGTCATATCTGAATAATTATTCATTTGATTTACCAAACAACTCATTTTTATAGAAATGACTCACTATCGCTAGTATTAAAGATGACAGAGGAAGTAATTATTCAAACAACTAGGAATATTATATCTAATAGCTATGTTTAATAAAACAATCCCATGTGTGTATAAGCTGCATGGATCAGGTAATCAGTATGAGGTTGTGTCCAATCTGAGGTGAGATATACAGCCAGATATGTAGAATGATCACTGTAGAAGATGTTTGATACTGTCAAGACCAGACAGAGAACAGAAAAGAAATAGGCATTCATATTAAGGGAGAAGAAGCTGCCTCTGCCCAGGATTTGGTGGAGAGAAAGAAAGGTTGGTGCTGGGAAAGCAGCACAGGTGAAGGTGTAATTTCTTCCCAGGTATGTATTGAAGCATCATGCACATGCAAAAAAAGTAAGTGTATCACATGAACAAAAGTCAAAGAATGATCTCACTGGTCTTTTAGATTTCTAGTGTTTGAAATAGTGTAGTGGTGGTGGTATTTTCAAGCTTTATAGGAAAATAATGTGAGCATTATTATATTATATTATTTCCATGAAGACTATTGCACCTTTAAAAACAGATAATTAGGTTGATATATTTCAATAAACAAATGTCAGGTGTTTGAATTATGAACTTAAAGCAAATCTTTGTGTATATGGGTGATAATAGTGAGTGAGGGGAAGCAAAGATAAAAAGCTATATTTATATACATGCTTTTTACTTTATTGGCACAGATGAATCTTTCAATAAGAACATCTGCACTTGGAACACCATATGTTTCAGATTCAGATATGAGCAAATGAAAGAATAAAAATGTGAATTTTAAGCATTCTACTTGAATATTCCTCCATCTGGAAGAAATCCAATGCCATAAAAATAGGGTTATTTCATCTTCCCTGATGGACTCGCTTTGATTCTGCTTACTCACACACAAAATGAAATGAAGAGTTGAAGCAATTATCAGGTAATTCATGCCACCAAAAATTGCCTAAGTTGTATGAATATCCAGATAACTGGCCCAATTATCCATTTTACATTGATATATTATTATATTGTAAAGAAAAATGTTACTAAAGAGTGCAAATTGACAATTTATGCTCATTTAAATATATATATATTTCAGACTGTTTTCTAAGATGGTTTTGAAATTCCAGTTTTAAAATTATCTTGAAAAATTTGTAAAGTTTTAGGGGCCTTATTGGGTCTTTGAGCATTTTAGACATTTAATTTAATTTAATTTTTTCAAAGGACCTAGAGCTACCATTATAACTTTCTGATAGATTAAGAAATGTCAAACTATTTTCATCTTAAAAAAACAGTTTCAGGGGCTGGCTGTAGCTAAATGGGTAGGGTGCTGGGTTACCACATGGGAGGCCTCGGGTTCAGTTCTCAGGGCCTCTTCGAGTGGGCAGACTGCCTTGAGAAGGCAAGCCGCCCTGGGCAGGGCAAAGCTGCCATGGGCAGGGTAAAGCCGCCACAGGCAGGGCAAAGCCACCGCGAGCAGGGCAAGCTGCCCATGAGCAGGCAAGGCCACCATGCGGTGAGCAGGTCACAGAAACAGGGGAGACAAGCAGATACAGAAGAACACAAAAATGAACACAGCAAGAACAAGCAGAAAGGGGGGGGATATATAATAAATGAATTTAAAAAAACAGTTTCAGAAATGTCTGGAAATAACTCTAGTCTGTATTAATACGTCTGTTTCATTATCAAAATCTCTCTTAAACTATATGTTGAATGATTAATCCATTCAAGAAACTGATATGATACACTGGAAATCTAGACATTAGCCCATTGACCTAGATATAAACTCATAGGCACATTTAAAAACAAAACAGTACTTAAAAAGGTGATAATTATATTATATAGCACTACTGCCCTCATATTTTAAGTAATTTTCCTTGAGTTTAATTAAACATTTCATATCATAGTTTTATGTCAAACATTTTTTATTACAGCTTTTAAAAATAAAAGATAGTTTTAATTAGTGTGATGGTTTGAAAGCCTTTTATGAATCCCCAAAAGAGAAAGATTATGTTTTTGAACTAATACATTCCTGTGGGTGTGAGACCCTTCTAACTGGACTACCTCAGTGAAGTGTGACTCAGGTTGAATCTCTGCCTTCGTACTGGGTCTGATAGAAATGGAGACACAGAGAAAGATACTCAGGAAAAGAGATCACCATTTTTGATCCTGCCATGTGAGAGAGGACTCAAGGATCACTTAAGCACAAAGCCCCAAAGTTGCTGGGCCTATTGAGCAGTTTCAGACTGAGGAGCTGATCCTTCCATGTGCCTGATCACCACGTGGCAGAGCACCAGGATTACCGTATCTAATTGTGGTGAGAAAGCATCTCAGATAATGCCTTGATTTGGAACTTTCACAGCCTTGAACTTATCAGGTTTTACCCCAAGTAAAATACCCATTATAAAAGCCAACACATTTCTGGTACTTTTATTTTAATACTAATTTTATTTTTTAAAGAAATTTTAGATTATATGAGTGTTATCTAAAAAATATAGGGAATTCCCATATACACACACTTTCCCATATTAACATCATCTTTCATTAGTGTGGTACACTTGTTACAATTGATGAACACATATTGAAGCATTGCTACTAACTGTGGACTGTAGTTTACATTACAGTTTCCACTCTACCTGGCACAGTTTTATAGGTTATGACAAACTAAAATAGACTGTATCCATCAATGCAGTGTCATGCAGGACAATTCCAATGCACCAAAAACGCCCCCATGTAACACCTACTTTTCCCTCTTCCTCCCCTCAGAACCTCTGATGGCCACTGCCTTTACATCAATGATAAAAGTGCTTCCATTACTAGAAAAATAATAAGTCTATAATAGAATAAAAATAAGTTTACTTTAGTCCATTGTTCATTCCCCCATCATGAGAATTTGGGGATGGTGATGCCTACTCTGTTTCAAATTGAGAGGGGACTTAGATCCCATGTGGAAGATGTATGGAACTATCGTTCTTGCAGTTGTAGACACTCTCTGTTCCTTGGGATGGGCACTGTCCATCAACATCTCCTTATTAGTTATCCTAGGTGAGTCCAGTGAACTGGAGAGTAGGTGTTGCAACTCTGCTGAGATTCAGGGCTCAACTGACACTTGAACACACCAAAGATATAAGTCTCTGGTACATATATTTAACAATTATAGTACTAATTATAGGTTCAAATAAAAGTGGCAGAAGAGCCATGTGTAGGGAAACTATAAACGAGTCTAATTCTGTTACATCGGTGAACATAAAATCCAAGGTAAGGCCCACAGACAGGCTGCCAAATTCCTGAGCTTGTCTGCCCTGTTTATGGTGTCTAGATGTCTCTAGAACCTCAGGAGACCTGCTGTTTGATGCACTGTTTACTGTGGCAGTCAATGGGATCCTGCTGAAACATGCATAAGCAGAACTTCTGGAATAACCTCCTGACTCCCTTTGAAATCTCTTAGCCATAAAAACTTATTTGTACTTAATATTTTCCACTTTTGGTCAAGATCTTTTTTTCAGATGCATTGCTTGTTGGGGCTTAGTATTATTCCCTTGATGCCAGGAAGGCTCAAAGCCAGGAGTCATGTCTCATGCAGGCAGGAAGATAGTACATTTATATACTGAGTTTGGCTCAGAGAGAGGCCACATTTGCCCAACAAGGAGGCTTATAGGAGGTAACTCTTAGGCAATATATAATACTAGGCTCAGTTTCAGTTTCACAAGAAAAGATTCATAAATACAATCATCAATATCAAGGGCCTGGCATAATGGACTATCTTCCTTCACTAGGCACTGCCCATGTACTCTGGGGATTCTTACCATTCTATTAAAGAATGTAGCAGGACTCCCAAGTATGGGAAGTCAACATCCTTTTGGTTATTGTGTGGGTCTCCACCCACCGAGACAATGCCCCATGAACACTTGAACATATTTGTGTGCCTTAGAGTCATGCCTAAGGTGCACCCTTCCCCACATATCCCCCATCATCGATACCCGATACCAGTGATCTTCCCCATCACAGTTGTCGCCGTTCTGTGATCCCAAACCTCTCTGAAAACATAGCTAAACAAACAACCAAATAAAATTAATCAGAAAATGAAATAATAATAACTTAAGATGTAACAAATAAAATGCAAAAATACAAAATAAAAAATTTATTTTATGACATCACTTATATGACTTAAACAAATTGAGCAGACTCATAGGGCTAGAGTGTGGAAGATAGGTTAGCAGGAGAAAGGGAGTAGAGGGTGGTGAACCATGTTCATATGGGCAAAACCTGTGATAAGATGGAAGGTGGTGTTTGGGCAGTGGATGCTCTTAAGTGTGATGAAGAGATGTGATTGGGTTCAGATATGCTGGTCCTTTAGGGGGAGTAGAGTGGGGGCATTGGGTTGGACTATCCTTAGACCTGGGAGGAGGGTTGGAGGAAGGAGTAGATGAACTCTGGGGATTTTCAGGTCTGTGGTTAAGACAACAATGGTGGGAACATTCTTTTAGCAAATATGGCAGGGAAGGATTCCTGCTGTAGGACGTCAGATGTGGTGGGATATGCAGAATAAGGCACACCTGGGGTATGCCTCTATGGAATATGTAAGTGTTCATCTTGTCATAGGGTGTTATCTCAGTGGGTGGAGGCCCACACAATAAATTAAAAAATATTAAAATCTCATCCTGGGGGGACCTGCTATGTTCTCAATTAGAGGGACAAGAATCACTCGAGGACATATGCAGTGCCTAATAAAAGAAAACAGGCCCATATGTCAAGCACTCAATATTATTGCAAGTAACTATAAATCTTATTCTCCAAAAATTGAAACTTGGTGGTTACCATAGATTCCGAGGGGAGTGGGAGGGAAGAATAGAATAGATGGAACATAGGGCACTTTTAGGACATTAGAATTGTTCTGCATGATTTTGCCTAATGGATCCAGGACATTTTAATGAATTCATGAAAGAAATTTTCACTGTACATATAAAATAACAGATCTTACAGAAATGAAAGACACAATGTATACAAATTTTCATTTTATTTCCTGTACTTTTCATTGGCAGCCTTTGGCCAACTGACACAGGTTTCCCAAGAAATGCTGAATTAACCTAACAGCAGCATATGTGGTCAAATGTGGTCATGAGATGGTTTGGATTCATTGCTATATACAGTTGCACTCAACAACTTCAACATTGGCACTTAGAAAATATACACTAATGCACAAGATAATCGCTGATTAATCCTTTTATGTTGATTCTTAAAATACTTATCTTAAATATTGAGCATTTTGTGAAAATTTAAATGCTGTATTTCCAAATATTCATCACTGTTATTAAAGGAGGCTTATGATTCATGTCAACCAAATATGTGGAATTTATTTTGGAGGGGAAATAAAAGGCATGTTGAAATGCAGGAAGTTGAAATGCTGCTAATATCTTACATGTTATTAAGTCATAATGTTAATGTTGCCAGTTTTGATAATGCTGGCATAGTAATGAGAGAGAGGGATCATCCATTAGATACTCATTTGTATACTAAATCATTTATGAATATAGACAAAAAAGATATGGGCATTGGCTATTTTCTTTAAAACATCCAGTGAAGGGATAAAGTTTATGGATGTTGAGTTCAAACACAATGTCCAAATAATTATAATGATTGCAAGTAGGCCCTGAATACACAGAGGGTGGGGTGTGTCAAGGCGTGTCACTATTCACTCAATTTCTCTACTTTATGGGACAGGAATTGTTCTGTTTTCCAGATACTAACCTTTATAATTCTCAAAGCAACCCTTTAAAGTGGGTACTCCTTAACTATCAGCCCTGTCTAGCTATTGACCTATCTATTTTGTTATTTCCTTAGTAGCTGTACTGTCCACTACAAGATATATTTTCCAAAAGAGTTCATAAAGCAGTGTTTGGATGTCTCCAGAGCCCTCAAAAGCCCCACTATTTGGGGCAATATTTACTGAGGCAATCAATGAGATCTTGCTAAGACGTACATAAGTGTAACCTCTGGGATGACCTCCCCACTCACTTTGAAGTCTCTTAGCCATTCAAACTCACTTTTTCTTTACCCTTTCCCCCTTTTGGTTAATGCCTTTTTACAGTTGCATTGCTAGTTGGTGCTTGGTAGTAATCCCTCGGTGCCAGAGAGGTTCATCCACAGGAGTCATGTCCCATGCCAGTGAGAGGAGGAAAGGTAATGCATTTATATGTTGACAGCTCAAGAGTTTGGTTCCCTGCCAGTGGACCTTACTTTGGAATTTATGCTTCCCAGTGTGAACAGAGCTGGACTAAGTTGTGGTTTCCCTACTAATGGCTTTTCTTCCCCTTCTATTTGAACCTATAGGTAGTACTAGAGTTAATAACTTGTATGTCCAAGAGACTTAAATCTTTGGGCTTTCCATGTGCTTTTCAGACCCTGAATCTCAACAGAATTGCAACACCTACTCTCCCCTTCTTGAACTCACCCTGGACAACTGACAAGGAAATGATGATGGACACGACCATCTCAAGGAACAGAGAGAGTCTACACATGCAAGCAAGATAGTCCCATAGATCTGCCCCATGGGATCTAAGCCCCCTCTCAATTGGAGGCAGAGTGGGCATCACCATCCCTGAAATCTCAGGATTGAGGAATGAATCATGGACTAGAATAGACTTACTGTAATTCTACTATAGACTTATTTTTATTCTAGCAATGGAAGGAATTTTATCATTGATGTGGAAGCAGTGGCATCTAGAGGTTCTGAGGGGAGAGAGAAGGAAAAACAGGTGTAATATGGGGGCATTTTTGGTACATTGCAATTGTCCTGAATGACATTGCAATGACAGATACAGGCTGTTATGTATGTTGTCATAACTTACAAACTTGTGTGGGAGAGAGTTTAAGCTACAATGTAAACTATAATCCACACTTAGTGGAAATGCTCCAATATGTGTTCTTCAGTTGTAACAAATGTACCACACTATGAAGGATGTTAATTTGGGAAAGTGTAGGAGGGGTAGGGAATGGGGCATATGGGAATGCCCTATATTTTTTTATGTAGCATTTATGTTATCTAAGTATCTTTAAAACTTTTTTTTAATAAAATAAAATGTACTCAAGAAAAAGAAAAGAAAAATAAATAAAGTGGGTACTGCTATTTTTATTTTACAATTTTGAAAACTGAGTCCAGAGAAATTTAAAAATTTCCTTCAAATATATTTCTGCAGATTTTAATAATCATATTACTTCAGCTCTCATATAAGGAATACAGTCTCCTAAAAGTTAATGTCACATTTCTGAAAGGCATATTTAATGATCCTACTATTAAAGTGAAGAAATCTAAAGACATGGATGCTACCAATTTCTTCTTTTCTTTCATTCTAATGTCTTGTCATTGATGTAATAGCTAGATTTGCAACTTTTATTTCATCATGAGCATGCCTGAAATGTTAAAGGTAAAATTCAATGGCATTTTCTAAGGGACTATAAAAGACCAGTCAGAGTGATGACAGCGAAGGCAGTGATAGAGGAAGGCAGGTATAGAAATGCATATTTGATAAATAGTTGTTAAATGACAGGAGGATGTGGAGCTGTCCAAATATTTTCTGAACTGGACAAGAAGCTTGGAAAATAACCAAGAAGCTTAACAAAGCCTGATTTATCTGGAAGGAGGGCTATCGTTCTCTTTCTCTCACTCTCTCCTTTTCTCTCTAGGTCTTTCTCTCATATATCATCTTTCTCTCTGTCTAGCTATTGATCTATTTTGTCATTTCCTCAGTAGCTCTACTCCCCACTACAAGATATATTTTCCAAAAGAGTGCATAAAACAGAAGTACAATTTTAAGAGTACTTAAAAGCAAACACTCATTTAACAATCACCTAGGAAAGAAATAAAACATTTCTAGTACTTAGAAGGTCCACATAGGTCACTTCACAACGCAACCTCCTTCTTCCACTTTAGGAATAACATCAATCCTGACATATATAACAATACATGTAGTAGTTATATAAAATACTATGCTTCCCCAGTTTATGAAACTGCTGATTCTTAAACAATATAAATGGAATTATACCAAATTTATTATTTTTGTGATTGCTTCTTTAATGAAACTTTATCTTTATGAAACTTATCCATCTTGTAATTGTAGCTGCAATTTATTCTTTTATTGTTTGTTTTAAATTAACCCAATTTGGGATTATATACCATGATTTATTTATAATTATTTCTTTATCTGGATTTGTAATTCATTTCCAATGTATTGCGATTTAATTGTGATCAAAACATTATATATCCTGGCACGCAGATAAAGAGTTTCTCTAGGGTGCATACCTAGGAATATAATTCGTAAATCACCGGGTCTATCTATGCTCTCCTTAACTAGATAATGCCAAATTGTTCACGAAGTAAAGTGGCAGTTTACACACTCAGCTACTTTTATACATAAATATTAAGATTCCAGTCAAATTTTACATTGCACTATAAATATTTTCTAATTTAATACATTTCATTTTACTTTAATTTAAATTTTAATCATTTTATATTTTAAATATGTTTCAAATCTTTAATCTTGAAGCATTTGTGTGGGTGATTATTTTAACTAATGGTCAACTGTTGCCTGACATATTTTGCATAATCATGATAACATTTTATAGCAAACCTCCCATTTTAATTTTGGTATACACATGAGATGAAACATAGATTACTGTAATGGAAGAAAATGGCTTTTGGCTCTGTAGTTATTGATTTTATTCAGTCAACTTTAATGAACATATAGTTCTTCTTGGGCTTATGCCAGGGCTTGTCTTCAAGGAATTTTTTTATGTAGCCATGTGAAGTATCCACTTATAAGGGAGCATGATAAAATTGGATCTTGCTACCTTTATATCTTGGCTCTTTAGATTTTAATTCACATTTATTATTTGTTGTTACATAATTTCATATTTCCCTGTATAAAAGCTTTCCCTCACCAATTTTATTAACCTATTAAAAGTACATATATTAATTATGTATTGAACTTATACAATTATTTTAGGATTTTTTTCATTAAGAAAACCTTAAAAATTATGCATAAAATTATGTATTTAAAATTTTAACAAGAAAATGCCTGCCTAAATGCTTTGTGTATACATTTTTAAGCTGACATAACATTATGAACATAAAGATTTAGAATTGAAGAGAAAAATTGTAATTATCTAAAATTTCAAGTTGCTTATGTAGAGAGAAAATGCCTTTAAATGATTCAAATACTGATATAATCCACTTAACTCATGATTGCAATGAGGGGAATAAAAAAACAAACTTAATTGAATTTAACCTTATCCAACGTCCTGATGCAGGAAAAGCCTATCTACCAACATCAAAGAGACAATCTGGGCCTTAGATAGGTCTTTTTTTTTTTTCTATTTTTAAGTTTATTAATTAAAAAAACCCCATATTCTTATTTATTTTTAAAAGATACATAGATTACATAAAAAATACAAGGGATTTCCATATGCCCTATGCCCCAGACCTCCCACTTTTCTCCACATTAACTTCTTTCTTTAGTGTGATACATTCATTGAAATTGATGAGCACATTTTGGAGCATTGCCACTAAGCATGGAATATAGTTTACATTGTAGTTTACACTCTCTCCCACTCAATTCTGTAGGCTATGGCAGGATATATAATGGCCTGTATCTGTTACTACAATGTTATTTGGGTCAATTCCAAGTCCTGAAAATGCTCCCACATTACACGGCTTTTTCCCTCTCCCTGACTTCAGCACCTCCACTGGCCACTGTCTCCACATCAATGATATAATTTCTTCCATTACTAGAATCACAATAAGTCTATGGTAGAACACCAGTAAGTCTATTCTAGTCCATATTTTATTTGCCAATCCTGAGGATTCCGGGATGGTGACGCCCATTTCACCTCTAATTGAGAGGGGACTTCAATCCCATATGGCTGATTGATGGGACTCTCTTGCTTCCAGTTGTAGACTCTCTTGGTTCCTTGGTGTGGTGGTAGTCCAGCTTAACCTACCCATCAGCTGTCCTGGGTGAGTCCAATGAACTGGAAAGTAGGTGCTGCAACTCTTCTGAGGCTCAGGGCCCAGCCAGCACATGAACGGCCCAGATATTCAAGTCTCCTCGATATACACCACCAACTCCAGCACCACCTATAGGTTCAAACAAATATGATGGTGGCTGCTCAATTACATCAAGTCCTTTCTACTGTGGGGGTGTTTTGAAAATAATCTTACTATTTGCTGATTTAGTCTATTTCAGCACAATCTTTAGAAGACTTACAGATTTCTTGATCCATTGACATGTAGTATAACGTAAAACATTATCTTAGAACAAAGGAGTCATTTCACAGTAAAATAGGTGTGGAAATAGACTCAAGATCACAGATTTCCCTGATTTTACATATATTTCACCCATCATTTAGAAACAAGCAATATGAGAGAATAGTGCACCACACCTACTGAAAGCTCAGCTAAAGAGCTGGCTTAGTGACAACATTACAGAATTAGAGAGAAGTACCCCAGAATGCAGCATATACACTGGACAAAGGGTCACTAAATAAACCTTTGTCTCCAAAAGCTAGAATTATTGGTGGGCAGCCAAAGGGTGAAATTAGGATTGCCCTTTCTCATTATCTTTTTCATTAACCTGCTTTTGGTATTTGAGCTTGTTATTCCTAGACTCAAACTGGTTAGAAATTTTCTAATTCTGCATTCATTGCAGCTTTAAAATTGCATCTCCCATTATTACAGAAGCTTTGCATCAATCCCTATTTTCATGGAAAACTGAGCTAAGACAATAAATATTTAATAAGTACATTTTAAAATTTTAATTTAATGGTCAGATAAGCATAAAAACTAGATTTCTTAATTGGGATTTACATCCTTATTAATTCAATATTATATGCATCCTCCATTTTATGTAGAGGGAAAAGAGGTTTCGTTAGTAAGTTGTTTTCATTTATAATGAATGGCTTTGAATACTTTTAGAAGATTCTTTTCTTGGGAGAAAGAAGACATGGGGTCCAGTCCTTAGAAGCTCCACATGGGACAATACAACCTTTTATGTTATAAAAATTCTATGATTATAAATTATATTATAAATGCCAAAATTCATAATAGACATGTCTACTTTACAGAGGTTTACTGATGATAAAAATTGATACGAAGTATTCTGACTTTTAAAACATTTAGTGTGTTCTTAAGTTCTTTAAATATATATTAAGTGTTTATTTTTGTCATTCATCATTGTTTGTAATTTTTTATGTAGTGAGTTACCATTTTTGTCAATATAACACATTCCAAGGTTTCTCCTTATAAGTTTTGTCAAGACTCTCTGTGGAAATCCTTCACTTTGTTTGGAAACTGTTTATCATATTGTCTTAAACCCTGTCTACTCCATGCAACATGTACACTATATAGTCAGAGAATAATGTGCAACCCAAGTAGGGCAAGAAAATATTTTCTTGGGAGTTATGTGTAGGTGTCAAACCTTGTGTCAGAACAAATCCAAAGAAAAATGCATAGAACCAAAATATGGTCAGTTTTCTAGCACTGCAATTTGAGATATGAGTATAATTGTGCCTACAGTCAGCTCTAGTTCTTGAATTCCAGCGGGGCCAATACGTTTCCTGGTTATCTGTTACTGGGTTCTCAGTTTTGAAAATAATTTAATATATGCTTCTACCTCTAGCCATGCCAACACCAAGTCTGTTTATAATTGATCAGATAATTTATTAAAATTGCCATCTATGAGAAAGATTTGTAAATAAGTATTATAAAAATGTATTTGTTTTAAAAATTTCAATTGTCACAACACATGATTATATAATATAATTTAATTTAATTTTAATATTCTTTAAAATTGTGAGTGAAACAATCACTGTAGATTGTTTATTTATAAACACAATTTGTGCCATGGCCATTATAAAGGCAGCAGAAATTTGCTGGTGATAGATGAAGGAAATGTTCGTATATGTGATGTCTTCATAAGGAAATGAGTACATAAATGGAACAAGAGTTACAGAAAATATCATGAAAAAAGACAAATGATTCCATTCTGTGTAAAATATTCTTTGAAAAAGCTTCCTATTTTACTCTCTAAGGCTGAATCTACAAGCAATACAGAGAAAATGATATTATTGAGACAACAATCTGAGTAACCAAGCTTAAGAAATAGATATACCCATATACATGTAACAAATATTTACATGATTGAAGAAAATTTGATGTTTCTGTATTATAATGAATTTCATTTCATATGACTGTTTTAAGTCATATGCAAAATTGCACCTCTTCAATTTTTCTTGCACTATTGAAGCACAAGTTGTTTTCATCTTTAAAAAATGTTTTTACACCTAAATTTTGAACACCGCTATTCAACAGTTTATACAAATCAAAGAGTATGTCATTTCATCTACCTTACAGACATTCAACAGGTCTTTGGTAAATGATGAATTGAATGACAACCATGTATTAGTTCTGGGAATACAAAGCCTAAAAGTCCTGACCCTCACTCTCCAGGAGCTTACACAGAAGGGAATAAATTAAGGAGCATATGGGTATATAATGATTAGCTAAATGAATGAATGCAGAGCTAAATAATACATCAGTCAAATTACTAGATAATGTAAAGTTATATATGGCATATTAAATAGGATGTGGACTAATAATTCTAAAGGATGATATTTCTGGACATGGTCAAGGAAATAAACTTGTATGAAAACTTGATATCAAAAGGTAAAGATATTTAATAGGCATAGAGAAAGAGCATATTCAGGCTTTAAGAATAAAAGTAAATATACCTAAACTATCTATATACAAGTAAGTAAGCCATGTAAAACAATTTAAGTGTTAGAGGGAGATATATAATTAGATAATAGACAAATTCTGGAAAATATAAAGTTTAGATTATGTAATCTGTGATTGATAGTATATAAGTGATTGAATATACTTGTGTGCTACTAAGTTTTTAACAAGCAACTCTCCAAGGGGGCGAGAAAATCCTGATTTGGTGATTTCCTGGAATAAATACTACAGCCTTGGCTAATTTCAGGCTACAACTTTGTGATGTCACTGAACATGGAGTTAGGAAGAAATGCATACAGTGGGCTCCCTGGAGCAACTACCAGGTGACTCCAGCACACTATTAATTGAATAGTACTGATTTAGTAAGGAGATTTTAAAAATCAAATCTGTCAGTGCTATTCACAGTGAGCCAGACTGAAAATCAGCTATAGGAAAGAAACACTGTTCAAAAATAAATGCCATGTTCTAATCGTGTGATTAAGGGCCTAAGATAAGACAGCATTTGGAATGGAAAAGAAGAAAAAATATATCATACTTAACAAGAAGTGAACTGTATTCAATGATAGCTTTGAAAGGCTGGACAAGGGAATGGGAGGAGTCAGGATTTAGTGTTCAAGTCAATAGATATAATGATTACTTTTGCAGAAATTAGCGTTGAGAATTTGGTTGCTTTACAATGTGTCTATTTCTGTTGTATTCATAACATTCAAACACTGCTATTTGTTTGAGTTTAATTCTTATTTCACTATGATCCTTTACACTAATATGGTGATATTTTTGTTAATTTTCTCTTTTAAAACTAAACAAATAAAAACTAACTAAAATTCTTTAAAAATCTATAACCCTTACCTATTCTCACGCTGTAAACTTAACATACTTGGAGAGAAACATGGGCTATAGATTCATACCAAATAATCCAGTTATTGTTTTCCAAATTTAAAAAGGTTTATATTACGTCCAAATTTCACGTTTTCATCTGGTTTTCTTAAATCCTTGTTTGTTTACAATACTGATTTTCCAAAAAACAAATAAACAAAAAAAGCCAACAGGAAGCATCCTGATTATCCACCTGGACTTGAATGTCTCAGATTGACTGTTGTTTTAATGAGTGTTTTATAGCTCTGATCTCATGCATGCTTCTGAGCATTTTTAAGTCAGAAAATATTCTACAAGTTTGAAATTGCTTACACTTGTAATATTTGCTAGTACCTAATGTTCTGTATCTTCCTCTTTAAGCTTTTTCACCCTATTACTCTTAATAGAACTAATTCCGTCCTCTTTGCATTGGTAAACAATATATCAGGTTACTACACTTTATTCCAATTTCATTTAAGGTGAAGAGGTAGCCAATGAGAAACTTGAGGGTGTTTTTTAATGATTGGTGCAATAATAGTAATAATAAATTGTTCTTTAGTGTCATGTAAGCCCTGTCTCCTAGAAAGGGATATCCAAGATCTCAAATACCTGATTCTTACTCCAGTCACTTATATTTTTAAAACTGTAAACAGTGTATTCAAGAATAAAATAGGGGGCCGGCTGTAGCCCAATTGGTAGGGCGCCTGTTTACCACATAGGAAGCCCCAGGTTCGGTTCCTGGGGCCTCCTTGAACGGGCAGACCACCTTGAGAAGGCAAGCCACCACGGGCAGGACAAGCCGCCGCAGGCAGGGAAAGCCCCTGCAAGCAGGGCAAGCTGCGGCAAGCAGGCAGACCACTGCGCGGTGAGCTGACTCGGCGGGTCGCTGCAGCGGGGGGAGACAAGCAGGCACAGAAGAACGCAAAAATGAACACAGCAAGAGCAAGAAAGGAGGGGATATGTAATAAATAAAAAATAAATCTTTAAAAAAAAAGTATGCAGCTTGTTGAATTGTCACAAAATATATTCACTCATGTAACTCACACCCAGATCAAGAATCAGAAGCTCTGACACCCCCTCCTGGTCCTTTTAGACCCTACTCTTGCCCAAAGATTACCAATATTCTTATTTCTAACATCATAAATTAATTTGGCATATTATTTTTTTAATATTATATAAATGGTGTCATATAATATATCTGCTTTTCTAACTGGCTTCTTTCATTCAGTATTATATTGATGAAATTCATCCATATAGTTCTACATAGCTCTAGTTCATTCATTCTCATTATTATATAGTATTTCTTTGTATAAATATTTCACAATTTACTGATCAGTTCTATTGCTAATGTCATTTGTACTGATTTCCAATTTAGGCAAGCGTACTTAGCGCCACTTTGAAAATCCCTGTAAAATACCTTTTTGTGAATATATGTACATATTTACTAGGAGATATACATAGGAATAAGATTACTGAGTCATAGTATAGTCATAAATCAGTTTTCAGTTTCTGCCAACCAGTTTTACCTTCCTATCAGCCATGTATGAGAGCTTCAGTTGTTTCATATACCTACAAATACTTGGTATATTCCATTATTTCTATTTTATCAATTCTTGTGGATATTGTAGCTAATTTTAATTTTCATTTGCATTTCCTTGATGACCAATATAATGATCATGTTTTTATATTTTCATTGGCCATTTGGATTTTCTGTTTTGTAAATGCCCTGTTAATTTTATTTGCCCATGAGTCTATTGGATTGCCTAACTCATACTATTGATTGATAAGATTATAGATATACTTACCAAACAAATATATATTGCTACCATTTTTCTCAGTTCTATGGTGGTCAAACATAGGAGTCCCTAGGACTGAGAGAAAAATTAGATTTCAATTCCAAACTTATTTTACTTGATTGTTAGTGTCTTCTTGAAGTTCTGAACACTTTCTGATCATGCACTAAGAAAGTGTGGGTCTAAGTGATTTTTTTTTCTTTCCTTGTTACAGTAATTAAACTGAAAGATATGTAAAGCAAGCGTTTTCATTCTTTCTTCCATTTTTTTTATTAAAACCTGTTTAAGCCTTGTGCTTCAAAGCCTGGAGAAAAGGATAATCAAGGGAAAGGCACTTCCTTACAAGTGAAATGAAGTTCTTAACCTGTTTTATTACATCAGGTTGTAGAAATAGAAAGATTGCACAGAAAAAAATCTATTAACAAAGTCATCCAAGGGCAAAGCAAAGGAAATGGGTATTTCATAAAAACCATACAGCTTTTAACTATTTTTTTTTCATTCTGCTGAATATTTGCTTTGGGGTATATATTTTGGTTAATGTTATAGTTCTTTCTTTTGTCATTCAGAGTTCTTTGGTAAAAAAAAAAAACAGACTCCAACTCCAGCTAATTTAACCCACACCATCTCTAGTGCCATAGATATAAGACAGGTAATAGATTCATAGACTAAGCTGAAGGACCAAGGCTCTGAAGAAGAGAACCTCGATCCAGTTAGCGAAGTTAACAGAGTCATTACTTTTGTTGTTAGTGTCATATCACTTGAGGTTCCAATTTCTGCCAGAGAGAATTCAAATTTCTAAGCTTGGCTAAAGGAGAACACCTGATTGAACACATCTTCATGGAATTGCAAATGTGTAGTTTCTAAAGCAAATAAGTGTTGCTGATACCAAAACAAGGAATGGAGGAGAACTGAGCAATGCTTGCTGGACAAACATAACTGATGGATATTCCCTACTCTGTTTTTAAGGGTGGATGGAAGAACAGAAATTAACACCATGCTAGAAGTTAACATTTGACGTTAACTCTTCAGTCAAACTGAATTATACTAACCTATTTTAAGCAGAGTGATTAAATAAAATAAATTGAATTATTTTTAACAATTTACTAGAGTTGGGCAATAGAAACACTGTTCTTATTATCCCATGACATTTAAAGTAGTGTCATAATCAGCAAAACCCCGAGGTATGCTCAGGTGGATAAATATTTCTGATAGAATTAATCCTGTTGCAAGTTTAAATGCAGGATTTAGGTTTTAATGTAGAATCAGTATTAAAATATTTTAACTTAAATGCTTCTGTAGAAAATATTGCGACTCTCTTAGCTAACTTACCAATGATTTAGGATAAAAGGTAAGCAATCCTGCAGCAGCATGTCGGCATATGTGTCTTTCTCTAAGCTGCTACTAATCATTTGAAATTTTAAAAAATATCCTTTGGTGGTTGCTGCCTTTTAACTGAATCATGATATTTGTTTATGGTGTTTACTGATTTTGGTTTTCAGGTACCAGGTAGTTGGAGAGAAGTACTTTATTTCCAGAAGGTGATATTCTTTCAATGTTCTTATCAGGAAACACCCAAACACCCCATCAAAATGATGGGGTTTCCTGGTGATAAATAAATTAACTTTACCAAAATGACTAGAGTAAAAGCATAACTTAAAATATGACAAAAATAAGAAAGAAAAAAGGGATTAAATGGTCATGCATCATATATTGTAGAGTGGAATGGAAGGAAAAGAACAAAAGAAAGTTGAATGAGAAGAGAAAAGAAGAAAAGAGATGGTAGAAAGATTAAAAAGAGAAAAAATCTTCAATGTAGAAGGCAGAGCACACCAGAGAAAAAATATAAAATGATCAAACAAAGTTAGTACATAACAAGGTAACCCTAGAGCCAACCAAACTCTGATGCTAAGAACTTGATACTGAGATATTTGCAAAGGGAGTCTATAAGCCACTACAATACATAAAAGAACAAGATAAGAGAGCCAGGACAGATCAATGACAATGTACTGGGACATATCGGAAAAGGACAACAAAGAGAGTAAAAATGAAGTACAGATTTAGCGAACTCTGGTGACTGAACTGTTGCCAACAACCTGTGGGAGATGGGATTAGTCACCTAAAAACACCACTTTTTATATAACTGACTTAGAGGATCATGTATCATGGTATAAGTTTTTTTTAATTGTCCTTATTATGTCAAGTTTAAATGTATACTCAAGTTCGATTACCTTATTTCAATGATTGGAAGTCTATGAAATTTTTGGCAAACTTACATGGAAACTTCACATTGATTCATTATTCATTGGCAGCTCCAAAACAGATTTGCATTTTAATCTGGATTCTAAGTATCACCTAATAAAGTGAAATCTAAACTCAAGTCAAAAAGATATATTTCAGGGCTGTTTTTATGAATATTTATTTGAATATTTGATTGCATTTGCCATTTTTGTTTCATAAAAATTGTAGAAAAATGACAGAATGTGTTTGTACAAATGATAAGAAGGATAGGTCATATAGATTTAATAAAATTGGGGAAAAATAAAAGGGAACAATTAGATATGATATATCAGAGAACTTCTATGCTTAGTAGGCTTGTACTTTGATGATGTGTTCAACTGTTAATAAAAAAAGTTCAAAATTTAAAAAAAAAACTTCTTAAAATGTATTTATAATTCAAAACAATTTTCCCCCTCTGGGAAGTACAGCTACCATGTATAATACATATATCTGTTATTCAGTTATTGCCATTTGATTCATTTTATTTCAGCATAAGTTTAAAACAATGTTTTATGTGAAATTAAGTTCTGTCTATAAGCTAATTTATTCTCAAATAGTTCTGTTTGGAGAAAAAACTCTAAATTAGTAATCCTAAATAAATATGGATTATTTTCATCAATTGTCTCATCATTGAACTGGTAATCAGATTGGCCTCTAGATCAAAATATACAATGTTTTTGCCTTAGATCTGATTATTATACAGTTTATACAGTCATACAGCTTTATATTTCAAAATGGTATATTTAATACATGATACTGCTCAATCTTACAAGTGTTTATTTTGTTGTTGGCTCTGTTTTTAAACTGTTGCTGATGCAGTAAAGGAAACCCCACAGGAGTCCCTCTGGGTTCTGGCCTGGAACAGATAAATTGGAGTCCACACAGGAATGGTCATAAGAGAAAGAAGGTTTATTAACACTGGCAGAAGTACAGGAGATGGGGTCTCTAAAATCTGCCTTCTCTGAACTAAGGCAGCAGGAGTTTTTATGGATTCAAACAGGGGAAGGTAGAATGGTTATCATAAAAATGGCAAGTACATACAAGGGGGATCCTGGTCTTGAAATAATCATGAAAAAAAAAGTAAGTTCGGTCTAGAATTACCATCACAATACTAAGTCTAGACTAAATCCACCCAGTTTCAGCAATTTCAGATATTAATCTTTTGCTATTTTATAATATAAAGGCATATATATATAATGATTTTATAATCAAAATTATTTAATTCTTTTTTTTTAAAGGTTTATTTTTTATTTATTATATATCCCCCCCTTTCTGCTTGTTCTTGCTGTGTTCATCTTCTGTGTTCTTCTGTGTCCTCTTGTCTCCCCCTGCTGTGGCGACCGGTCAAGTCAGCTCACCGAGTGGCTGCCTGCCTGCTCACAGCGGCTTGCCTTCTCAAGGCAGTCTGCCCGCTCAAGGAGGCCCCAGGAACCGAACCTGGAGCCTCCCATGTGGTAAACCGGGGCCCTACCAATTGGGCTACAGCCGGCCCCTATTTGTTAATTCTTGACTCTTGGTTACAATTTCAGGCTTCATTTTGACTTGAAAACAAAGTGGGTGCTTTTGTTTATCAACTAAATGAATAAAATTGTTTTAACAATAAATTATGGATGACAGGACTGCCTCAATCAAGACTCGTGTTTGCAGAAACCAAAGTAGGGCTGGATTTAAATTGCTGTCGTTCAGTAGATCACTAACTGGAAATTAATAAATGAATAAATATTATTAAAAAATAAATGAAACGAATAAATCCTCTACAATTCTACTATGTGTTCAATTTAGAAACAAAGAAAAACAAAATTGATACAAAACAGAAATATAGATGTTCAGATTAAAATAGATTCCTATTTTAAACCTAGAGGCAGTCTCTCCTAATTTCACACTTGGAGATATACATAGGAGTAAGATGATGAAGAAAAAATAAATATTCGAAATATTATAGAATCAAGAATAAGACATCCAATAAATATAATGTGGAAAAATAATCAATTAGCTTAGAGACTGTAGAGCTCGATTAAGAAAATATGGTATTTAAATTATAATTAGGCTTTAGTTTATGAATGTGCTATTCTTCAAAAATATTAGGAAGGAATGTGTTACCTCCCTTAAAGATTTCTCATTGTCTCAGAAAAATACATTTATTACTGATTGTAAAATTGGGAAAATGTAATTCTGCCACACAAAGGTATTTGTTTGAGGTAAGAAGAATATCCCTTTGCATCTGGTCATAGAAATATAGAACTATTAAAATGAGAGCTATAAATCACTGCAGAAGAAAGAAGAGATAGTCAGTTAGCAGTGCATATTGGCTATTAATATAGAATCAATAATTGAATAGTGGCAACGAATAAAGACATAAAAGAAAAATATTCTGATCTGGCACTGTATATTGAAATTGTTAGCCAAAAACTAACATGACTCTGTGTCTATGGAGCCATCTCTATTCCTCTGTGTGTTTCTCCTATATGTTTACTTTCCAGGACTCCAGAATCAAAAACTCCAAACTCCTCTCTGCCATGTCGTTTTCTCTGTGATTTCCAGCACACCACAGAGCAGGTACATAATGTCCTACTGATATGGCCCAATCAAAGACTTAATCATTATTTAATCAAGTAAAAAAGAAATCTCTGAATTTAATACAATCTTATACACCCAGAGGAAGAGACCAGTTTACAAACATAATCCAATATCTATTTTTGGAATTCATAAATAACACCAAACTGCTACAGATGGGATTTGTCAGGACTCCTCAAAGGTGCATCATGACTATTCCCAATGAGACTGGTGACAAGGGGTAGGCATTGCCCACTAACCTTCAGTGTGTGTGTCAGGCCCTGCAGTCCAGCCCACTGGATTGTAACCCCTATGTGCTAAGCACTTCTAGGCCAGCCTGCTTCCATTGTTCCAACTTTATGTCTGGTTATGCTAACCTCCCACCATCCTAGGAAACATGTGGAGGGGGTAATGGAGTATAAAATGGTTGAAAAAAGGAGTCCCAAGTGGCATGTTCTAAGTTCTCCTTTCAGAGCCAATTCTCACCTTGATGGATGTAAAGGTAGACACACCTCAAAGCCTGGTTTCCTCTCTCCTAGTCGTGTTCCCTTCCTGTGCTACAAAGCAGGGCAAGGCCATGTTTATTTTCTGGGAAACTGCTATATTTAGTTTTCAGAGAGCCCAAATAAGGTACACAGCCCATCCAGAAAGAGACGTGTCAAGGTAAAGATGCCAAAGTCCCTTTTTCAAGTGTGCAATATTACAATTTTACAAAATCCTAGCTGCCTAAGGGTTTTTCAATATGTGGAAGGTCCATCTATTTCCATGAGTCTGGGCCCATTGTTGAGTAGATTGTACAGTAGAGTAGTGTCCTCGGTCAGAGGAGGTGCCATCTGGAAATGCAAAGGAATGGCAGAACTGCTTTTCCAAGTTATACCATGTTTGTATTGTATCTGTATGATGAACTGGAAAGACAAGACCATAGCCCGAATAAGTGTCTTCTGCAACCAAGGCATAGGACATGCCTTGGGATGGTGGGAGAGGGCCAATGAAATCCACTGCCATGAGTGGCCTGGTGAGGCCCATCTGGGAATAGCTTCTAGATGCCCTTTATGGGCTCTGGCTTATAGTTGACATCCGTTCAACAGTAAATGGTAGATTGGGCCTCTTTTAATAAGGGAGGTATTCTGTGCTCTGGGCCCATTATAGTGCCATCATTTCCATGTCCATTCAGTGACTTTCACAGAAGTCACTGAGGTTAAGTTCATTGTCCTTATCCTCTGGGCATGGATCATCATCTGCCTCTCTTCCAACAACCTTGTTGGGTGTGAAAAGCAGTTAAGTGCATCTGTAATGGTTTCAGAGTTTTATTTAATCATGAATTCCAAAAATACAGATTAGATTATTCTTGTAAACTAATCTGTTCATCTGGGCATGATTAAGTTATGAGTAGGGCGTTAACTGCCATGTCAGTGAGACGTTGAGCTCCACCCCTCGGTGGGCATGGTCTCAAGTATAAAAGGCTAGACAAGAGGCAGCAGAAAAAGCAGACTGAGAAAAGCACATTGAGAGAAGCAGATTGAGAGCAGAGATTTAGAGAAGCAGATTTGAGAAGCAGTTCTGATGTTGGAGTGAGCTGTTCGCCCGTGCCCGATAGTCTACAGCTGCCTTGTGGAGAGACTCAATGCATAGAAAGCCTCATGGTCTACAGCTGAACTCGTGAAGGAAACAGAAGCTAAGCCCGGAGAGAAACGCAGCCCCAGGAACAAAGGAATCCGGAAGACTGAACCCTGGAGACGTCGGCAGCCATCTTGCTCCAACACGTGGACTTTGGTATGGGAAGAAATTTATGCTTTGTGGCCTGGTAACTGTAAGCTTCTACCCCAAATAAATATCCTTTATAAAGACCGACCAATCTTTGGTGTATTTTAAAAGGCACATCTGTGGCTGACCGAAACAGCATCCTTTATCAGCTATATAATTCCAATGATGTTCAACATCTTATGGACCCTTGGATAACATAGATGGTGTATTTCCATGTTGCCAATTTTTCCTAAATGTCCTTTGTCCCCACTGGGGAAACCTTGATTCTCCAATTGCTTTCCCTCCACGAACCTGATCAGACTGTTAAACAATTGGCAATGGCCTATGGGTAAAAAAATAGGTACATGGGGCTACTTGGGTCTGGGTGTGCCAGGACTAAGAGAACTGCCCATTGTTCAGCCCATTGGGCACCATTTCCAGGGCCA
>PVKH010001106.1:0-32197 GCA_004027955.1 Chaetophractus vellerosus | reverse complement strand
GAGCTGGGAAATTCTCTCCGAATGTTGAAATCAGTTCCCTTTTATAAGCAGTCAACTGAATGGATAACAGCGTCATCCATTCTTCATCCAATCTTGCTGATTGATGCAGATGCAATTAGCCCCAGGCTTGCTGGACCCAACAGCTGGGCACAATTACCTGGCCGAGTTGACACATTAGCCTAGCCATCACACACGTGTATGTTAAAATTAATAGAGAATAGAAAAAAATTCGTTAGACTTTGACACTGGCTATAATCTCATACAAATATCACAGGACACATGACATTTTACACTGCTTTGAGAAATATTTACATAGTCAAGAAAATTCAAATATTTTATTTTGTTGTCAACTTTGAGGATCTGCCAATAGCATAAATAATTACCTAAATATAGTGAGATTGAAAAATGTAAACTTAAATCAATAGATGCATAGCTTGGGTATGTAGAATTATAAGCAATGTGTGTGGAAATGTAGGGAAATTAATATTCTCTTTTCACATAGTTAATAGACACTGACAAAAGCTGATAGAATTACAAACATTGCAAGATTCAAATGTAACCATTAGTGGGAAAAAAACATTATTTGTTCTAAAATATTGAAACAAGTGGGAGAGAGCAAAGATAAGGAATAGCATAAGAACAATAAATGATAATATTTCTCACTGGAGAAAAATAGGCATTATGTAAATTTGATAGATAAATGCACTGAAATATAAACATAAAACTTAAAGTTTTGATGGTAAACATCTTATGACATAAAACCAGAAATTGTTAAAAGTATTTGAATCTTGGAAATGGCTCTAGAAAAAGAGGGGAAGGGTACTGATTGAGACTAAAATATAATGTACTATTTAATTTTTTTGGAAGAACCTTATTTCTCCAAGAATTAAATAACACAAAGACATAGTGTTTGGTTTTACCATAGGGAAAAATCTAAATCCTAATGTTTTATTTAAAGAAAATCCTTCAATTGTGTGGCATAATTTAAAATAACAACCAGAGATAATTTATTATTCCTGTGAAATGACAGGGAATATCCCAGAATGAGCCTCACAATAAACTTAAATAGGGTGAACTGAGAACAAAATGTATAAAAATATAATCTTTAGGCCCGGCTAGATAGCTCAGTGGATAAAGAGCTCGCCGGTGTACCACATGGGAGGCCCCGGGTTCGGTTCCCGGGGACCTCTCCGAGCGGGCAGACGGCCTTGAGAAAGGCAAGCCACCGTGGGCGGGGCAGAGCCTCTGTGGGCAAGGCAAAAAGCCACCACGGGCATGGCAAAGTCACCCGTGAAAAGCGGAGCTGCCGCCTGCGAACTGCGGAAGCCGAGCAGCCCGCAAAAAACATGGAGGACTGCTGCCCGCAAAACATGGAGCGGAGCCGCCCGTGGAAACGGAATGGAGCCACCCTCGAACGGAACGAGCCACCGCTGTGGAGGGCCGACTCGGCGCGTCGCCGCGGGGACGGGGGGAGACAAGAAGCAGACATAGAAAAACACAGAAGAATGGACACACAGCAAGAGCAAGCAGAAAGGGGGGGCGGATATGTAATAAATAATAAATAAATCTTTAAAAATATATATATATATAATCTTTAATCTTAAAGATACTTATTAATCTTAATTTGCTTTTGAGCAGCAAACATCTGCATTACATTATGGTACATTATTAATTTATTTTATAATGTAAATGAATATGTATGCCATTTGGTATTATCTACTTTGAAGAGATATTAATAGTAACACTTTTAATATTAAATACTCCAGAAAAAATTTTATATGGAATTTTAAAAATTTTGCATGGCTTTGGGGTGAACTGTTCAACAGACCTTCTTATGGCAGATTGCTTTATAATAGCAAATCCATTGTAGAAGAGGAAAGATAATGGCAACGATAATGACACTAATTCAAATAATGGCCCAACATGATGGGATTTTAAATGAATATGAAATATACTATAACATAATATATATTTGTATCAGGTCTAAACTATTTTACCATCATCTTCAAGGATCTGCTTCTTAAAATGACCACTTGGTAAAAAACAAACCTTGTACAATTCTTCTGACTGTGTTATATGTGACACTGTCAATCTTCCATGAAGTGATAGTAAGAAGTTGAAAAGAAAATTATATATATATATATATAATACATACATATATCTCACTATTTTGTAATTATAACTTTAAACTATTTTCTTACACAAAATTATCAAATTTTTGCATGTTTATTGTTTAACTATCTTTCCTTTTAGGCACTAAAAGCACATCTTTATTTCTGTCTAACTTCTCTAACAAATGAAACTTCATCTGGTGTCTATATTTTTCACTCTTTTGAAATCAAGACCTTGGTCCACACTTACTGCATACCATTACTTGGTAATGACCAACCATCCTCATTGTTAACCCTATGGATTTCATGCAGTCTAATGCTTATTTCAGGAAGGGAAGGAGACATTATCATGCCCTTTTTCTCAGTCACCATCTGTTTCTCCGCTTTCCCAAATGCCAATCACTCTTATTATCCCAAGAGGCGATACTTCCAGCATCCTCTGAGGCATTTATTTCCCCAAGCAATCCAGACATTCTCTTCCCCATGGCATTTCCACACATGCCATTGGCACCTAAATGCTCAGAGTTTGGAATCTACAGATGAAAGGGATCAATTAGAAAAATATCACTACATCCCCTTGGATTAAAGAGTGGGGAATAGACAACAGAGAAAATCTGAAGCTAAAAAGATGTGATATTTTTGAGAGTCATGATATTTTCCATAAATTAATTGGAAGGGAGAGAAAAAGGCTTAGTGATAGAGGATTTAATGAAGATATGTTAGAGTACTGTTAGTATTCAGAGAAAAAATTATTAAGCAGCAGAGAGACCTGGGTATAACCATGAGAAACTTAAAAAATTAAGGGTATAGTGTAATCAGATAAAACAATAAGTGATTTAAATAAAATAAATAGGGTGAATCTAGTAATGGAGAGTTTCAATTATGCATTGATAACTTGTAGTTTATCAGGAAGATAATATTTAAAATTTCTGAAGATTTATAAGTCAGATACAGACAAGATAGCAGATAGCACAAAAATAACAAAAAAAAATAGGATTTAAGGTATGGTCATTTATTATACCAGACTCATTACATTCTGTGAATTTTCTTTGTCTCAGCAGTTATTCAGAACCACTTTCAGAGTATCTGTTAAGATTTTTTACCGCAGTCCCTGGCAAGAGTTTTACTTTTGAACAATCAAATTGCACCATGATATGGTTTTGACAGAACAAGCCTACTAAAAGGTGATTACAATTTCAAATAAAGAAATAAAAAACATAGAGCAGTGAAAGCATACTCCATAAATGTATATAACTCCCATTTAGCATTCAACAGAAAAAGGATGGTTTATTTACTATTTAAATATCTACTGAAAGAACAACTGTCAAATCTGAGGAATAGATATGACATACTTACCCACGCAAACCCTAAATGCATAGTTATAAAAGTGACATTAGAGTTTTGATTCTATATTCTCTGTTTCCTAATAGGTTAGAATGAAACACTTCCATTGAATAAAAACACCATATTTGAAATACATGTCTAGTTAAAACATTTTTAGGAAAATTCTTCACCATTGATTTTGAACAAGAACAACTACGGTATCCTTTTATACCTCAACTTTTCCACAAACATTGAAAAAAAACATTCCACTATGAGTCACCTTTATGCATTTTCAACAAAAGAAGCCCCAGGGACAGCCTATTTATGCTTTTACATTATAAAGAAGGCATTGCTAAACATCTGAAAAGATCAACTGAACTGTCTGGAATATATATAATCTGCCTGATGTGCTTTCTTGCAATTGATAATTATGTTGTTTGAAAAATCAAATGAATGAACATTATTTATTCAAAAGTCAAAGATCATGGCAGAAAGGAATGTATTCATGGAAGACAATCAGTAGCTAACATTAGCAGAAACAAACAAACATTAAACTAACACATACTTTGAAGAAAATTTATTCATTTCAGAACTTTCTTTCATTTGTGGGAATTATAATAAAATCAGTTTGAATGCCTTGGGGCATTCAACTAACTTTTTGAAAAAAATAGTCTGCACATAAATATTTATATATACATATGATTACTATATATTTTTCTGTTATAAAATATGTGCATCACAATTTTTAAATTATAATAAATAAATAGGAGGCTTTACTGTGAATTCTATATAATCACTTGCCTCTCACAGAACTCTTTCATTAATTTTTGACAAATATTTGCATATTTTACTAAACTAAGATTGCAATTTATGGATGAATGTAATTGCAAAATGAATGCTGGTTGATATTTTCTTTAACATTAAAGAGTAAGACAAAAGTGAAATAGTGAAAAGCTATGTTTGATCTTATTTTTCAATGATGTAAGCAAATTCATTGTTGATTTAATAGTTTTGAATTATGGATGAATTTTTTCTCAATTTTTTCTGGCATTCAAAATATAACAGCTAAAAGCAAGACACAGTTTTTATTTTAATCAGTTTTATTAATATTTTGCTATTACTTTTTTTAAAGCCTGAACAATATGCAAAACAATAATGTCCCAATTTTTAGCTTTGCTGATTTCTAAGGTGTAAAGATTCCTAACAGGACCACTTGAAGTACATATATGGTTCAATAAATGCAAAGTTGAGAAGAAATGCATAGCAGAACACCATTTTATAGTATGACCATCCTCAGACATAGTTAAATCACCTGAAGAGCACAGGGAATAGAAAATTTTCTTAAATTATTATACATTTGCTTTTATTGAGGTTATATTCACATAATATAAAATTAAGAACATTGAAGTGTGCAAATCAGTGACATTTAGTACATTCACAATGTTGTGCAACAAACACTTAGATATCAAGTTCCAAAACATTTTTATCACACCAAAAGAAAACCCAGTACCATTTAAGCAATCACTCACATTCACTTCCCCTAACTCTAGGTCCTGCCAACCAACAATCTTTTTCAGTCTCTATGGATTTACCTGTCCTGGATATTTCATATTAGGGTAATTTCTGGACTCACAGAATGTTTTGGTAAATTTTTTCTCCTCTTCTGTTTCTGGAAGGATGTGAAAAAGCTTGGTCCCAATCCTCCTTTAAATGATTCGTATAATGCACCAATGAAGTCATTTGGCTGTCAGTTTTTCTTTTTGGGGATATTCTTGACCACTGATTCAATCTCTTTACTTGTATAGACCCATTCAGATTTTTTATTTCTTCTTAGTTCTGGTAGATTGTGTGTTTCTATGAATTTTTCCATTTCATCTATGTTATCTAATTTTTTGGTATACTGTAACTCATTGAATTCTCTTAAAATTCTTTTTTTTTTATTTCCATAAGTTCAGTAGTAATTTCCTCAATTTCACTTCTAACTATAGAAAATTGAGTCCACACTTTTTTCCTTAGTCATTCTAGGAAAATTTTGTCAATTTTGTTGTTATTTCCAAAGAACCAATTTTGGGATTTACTGATTTTCTTTATTATTTTTCTATTTTATACTTTATCCCCACTCTAATCTTTATTTCCTTCCTACTGCTGGCTTTGGGTTTAATTTGCTCTTCATTCCTTAGTTCTTTAATGTATAAAGTTAGGTACTAATTTGAGATCTTTCTTGTGCAAAAGTAGGCATTTACAAATATAAAATTGTTTTCCTGATGTAGCATAAGTTTTTATTTTAATTCCCCTCAAAGTGTTTTCTAATTTCTCTTTTGATTTTTTTTTTTTTGGCTCATTTGTTGTTTAATAGTGTGTTGCTTAATTATCAGATATTTGTGAATTTTTCAGTTTTTCTTCTGTTATTGATTTCTAGTTCCATTATATTCTGATAGGAAAAGATACTTTGGATAGTTCTCAACCTTTTAAAATTTCTTGAGACTTGTTTTTTAACATATGGTATATCCTGGAGAATGTTCCATGTGCACTTGAGAAAAATGTATGTGTTTTGGGGAGGAGTATTCTGGATGAATCTATTAGGTCTGGTTGGTTTATAGTCTTGTTCATGTATTCTACTTTCTTATTGATCTTCTTTCCTGTAGTGCTATCCATTTTTGAAGGTGAAGTGTTGATGTTTCCATCTATTATGGTAGAGCTTTCTATTTCTCCCTTCAAGTCCATCAATGCCTGCCTCACATATTTTAGGACTCTGTTATTTGGTGTTTGTATGCTTATAATTTGTTATATTTTCTTGATGAATTGATTTTTCAATAATATATAATGACCTACTTTGCCTCTTTTAACAATTTTGACTTAAAGTTTATTTTATGTGCTATTATTAACACACCAGTTCTTTTCTTGTTGTTGTTATTTGCATGAGATATTATTTCCCATTCTTTCACTTTCAGTCAATTTGTGGCTTTAGATCTAAAGTGAGTCTCTAATAGATAGATTTTAGATGGAAGCTGTTTTAATAGACATTCTGCCAATCTCTTCCTTTTAGTTTGATAGTGTAATCATTTTACATTTAAGTAATTACTGATAAGGCAAGACTTCTATTTGTTGACTATATGTTCTATATCTTTTTGTTCCTAAATTCCTCTACTACTGACTTCTTTTGTATATGATTTTTGTTTTATACTATATCATTTTAATTCCATTATTATTTCTTTTTATGTGTATTTTTATTTATCTTTTCAATGTTTACCCTGAAAATTACAATTAAATCCTTAAGGTTTTACCAATCTATTTTGAATTAATACCACTTAACTTCAATAGTATACAAAAATCTTTTCCTATACAATTGATACCCTCCCATATCACTTTCAAATTACTTTTTCAGATATATTGTACCCATTTACATAGGTGTATAATTTTTTATGCATTCATTTAAATGTTATAGGAGAAAAGGGAAAATTATAAATCAAAATAGCTGTATTACTGGCTGTGTATTTATTCCATAGATAGCTTTCCCAGTGTTTTTCATTTCTTTATATGACTTAGTTTCTTCTAATGCAATTTAATTTCCACCTGAAAGACTTTCTTTTAAAATGTTTTGTATATCATGTCTATTAGTGACAAACCCCTCCTCTTTTGATGATCTGGAAATGTATTAATTTCTTCATTTTTGAAGGATGCTTTTTCTGAGTATAGAATTTTTGGTTGACAGGTTTGTTTGTGTGTTTGTTTACTTTCAAACATGAAATATATCATCCCAATACAATCTTATCTTCATGGTTTCTGATAAGGAATTATCTGATAATCTCTGAGACTCCTTTAGATTTTATGATTTCCTTCTATCTTGTTGCTTTATCTAGACTGTTTGATTATAATGTTTCTTGGTGTGGATCTCTTTGCATTTATCATTTTCAGAGTTCCTTGAATTTTGAGAATATAAAGATGTGCATTTTTAATCAAATTTATGAAGTTTCATCATTTCATTCTTCAAATATTATTTTTTGCCTGCTCCTCTCTGTCCTTTTCTTCTGGGACTTCCATTATGCATAATTTATAATGCATGATGTTATATCCTGGATCACTTAAGCACTTTAATTTAAATGCTTTTTTGATTCTTTTCACTCCTAGGAATAGATGATTCAATTTAACTATCTTCAAGTCCACTGATTCTTTCTTCTCTACACCCACTACTCATTTCTTTCATTTCAGATATTGTACTTTTCATCTCCAGAATTTCTGTTGCTTTTTTGTAATTTCTATCTCTTTATTGATATTCTCTTTCTGTTGGTACATCATTCTCCATGGTTTCTTTTATCACTTTGAGTATATATAAAACAATTGATTTAAAGTTTTTGACTAATAAGTATAATGTCTTTGCTGCCTCAGGAATAGTCTCTGCTAATTTACCATGAGAATGGGCCGTAATTTCTTGCTTTTATACATGTGTTGTATTTTTTTTCAAATGGACACTTTGAATAATTTAATTCAGTAACACTTCAAATCAGATTATTTTCCTTCCTCAGGGTTTGAGTTCTTGCTTGCTGGGCAGTGCTGTTGTTTGTGTGTTTAGTGACTTTTCTAAACTATTTTAGTAAAGTTCATATTCTTTATCACATATGGTTTCTGAATTCTCTGTTCAATTAGCTTGTGGTCATTTAGGGTTTTGGCAAAAACGTCTTCAAATAACTAGTGGAACTAAAAAAAGAAAGAAAAACTTCAAAAAAAAATCTCCTTATTTTTGAAGACTTACTATGTATCAGGATGCTCTAATTTTTAACCAAACCATTTAAAACTTTGCCATAGCTTCCTGTACTGCTTGCTTTGAGTCTAAAGACCAACCTGAGGTAAAAGCATGGAGTATTCTCATCTTTGGTAACCATGTGTTTAGCTCTGAGTATGTGTGAAGTTTTCTAAAATCTCCAGTACTTTTGAAAGCCCTAATTTCACATAGAAATTTTTCCTACCAGGATTCTGGCAAATCTATTGTTTGCTTCAATTGTAATCTTTTTTCCCTAGCAGCAGCAGTTTGTTCATTTATTTACAAACCTTTTTTAGAAATGCTTTTTCCATGCTGAGATAATTTCTGGATGGATGAAACAAGGGCAACCACTTTGTGTCAGTCCTTAGGTTAGCCAAAGAAGAGAAATGAAATCTTTGATAATAAAGACTATTCTGCTACCTCTGGAACCAGGGACCAGGGCTCCACATTACAAACATAGGCTTCCATTTTCAAGACCTCTGCTGAAGGGGTCTTGAAGATGAAGAGCTGGAAAAATGGGTTAGGTAATGGGATAAGGGCACACAAAGTATCACAGAGCATTCCTACCCTTTTTAAGTTGCTTTTATCTTGATTCAGCATTCACCTTGATTGTTGTAAATCTTTGACTATATTGAAGAGTTCTGATAAATTTGATTCAGACAGTTATTTATTGATATTTCAGTGTTACTGTAGAGGGGTGGGCCATTGGAGCACCATACTGACATTTAGGTGATATCACCAAAACTATTTTAGTTTGGTCACAAGATATCCAGGCATGCAATCATGTATTTCCTCCAAAGCATCTTGGTTACTACTATTTTGAAAGACTCTAGAGATAAAAATAATGGTTTTGTCACCCATTGTTTCTTAGCCATTCCTGTTCTTTGAGCTAGACAATATGCACATTTATTTTTAAATCATGAATTGATGTTGGTATATTTATTTCAATTTTAACATTACAGTATTTTCCATACTTTTTAAATTTTAAAATTAAGTATATTTTACTTAGCATCTTGCTTCCTGATATCAGTAATATAATTACTCATTTTGCTTATTTCATAATAAGAAATTGGTTTAAATATGGCAACAGAGAAATTACTATAAATAATAAAGGTATTGACTGAAATGCTACATTTTTTTTATAATTCTTTATCTCAGATTGAAATTTGTTCAGATGAAGTCCTGATTTTTCATGGTGGTTATTTACAAATTTGATTGTATTTAATTTTTCTTTTCTAAGGTGGTACTGGGGATTGAATCCGGGACCTTGGACATGGAAGCAGGCACTCAATCCACTAGCTACACTTGGTTCTTATTGTATTTAATTTTGGCTGTGGCAGTTTAATTTTGATTTTGTAAATGAAAAAGTTCTAATACCATATTTAATATTATATTTTTATTATGCAGTGTTTAGGTCTTCTCTATAAAAAGATTTGTTTTAATGCCAGTTCTTTCCATCTTATTCCTCCCACTCTGCCACTTAAAGTTATCATTTTTAATTGCTTTAATTATCCAGGGTTTTTTTTTTAATTTAGTATATGATATATATATTTTTCTTATTCACTAGATTTTTCAGTTTTGTCCTGGTTACTGTCAATATGGTAATATTTTGATATAATACTTATAATGCCATTGTTCTTTCAATAGTGACTTTTGACTCTCTACTATGCTGAAAATATAAAATTGTTTTTCTCTTCTTTTATCACTCTCTTTCTTCCACTATTGTAATTTTATCCAATGGTATATTTTCTGTTATCCATTGTACTTTAAATATGCCCAAGTATCTATATGTCTTAGTGATCTAAGTTATTTTCTTTTACAACAAGCAATTACATACAAGGCATTTATCAAGTATATCCTGCTTTCCAAATTTTCTGTCTTTTATTTTCACTTTTATTAATCTTGTGCTACTTTTGTTATTAGATCATATGAAGATTACATTTAGAGATTACATTTAGGAGTTTTACAGACCAACTCTTGGTTGGTGTACTAGGCAGGGTTCTCTAGAGAAACAGAACTGATAGATTATATATATATATATATATATAGAGAGAGAGAGAGAGAGATGATATTTTTCACTGAGGAAAGAATAAGGAGTATCTATGGACAGAACTGCTAAATGGAATGTGTTTAAAATAAGTGAATTATTTCCATGTATATTATAGAAAAATATCTGGATATAGCAGAAGGGAGATAAAAGACAAGCTTTCAAATCATGGACTGAATATATGTTAGGTTTTATTAAAATAGTTCTTAGGACATGTGACTGAGAAGAGTAAGATAAAGCAATGTATTCAGGGAGAAAGACGATTTATACTGGCAAGCAAATTAAAGGGACATTCTGGAAAATGTGTGATAGTGACTGAAATAGCAAATTGGTGTTTTAAGCTCATAGATATCATCATTGCAAGCATCATTTATTTTCATATTTTTACATGTAAGAAAGTAATTTAAAATACAGATTTCTGAGTACTGGAAACCAGCTTTTACTATATTTTAACAGCCTGTTACTATTTATTCTTCTCTTACATTTTTCCCTTTTATCTTCTTAATCTCTTCCTCCTCTCTTTCTTCCTCCTTTCCTTCTTCTTCTTCACCTCCTTTTCTTCCTCTTCATTCTCTTTTTCTTTCCTTTATTATCATAATTCTTATCATTACTTGAAATTGTAATGCATTTTCTCTTTTTCATTGGTCCCTTTTATATTACTTTAAATTATGTTTGCATCTTTAACTTTCTGATAAAATGGTACATAAACCCCACTTCCTGAAATATATAATTCAAATTTATTAAGAATTAATGAAAATACCCCAAAGCAACATGTTTTAGCGTGTAAAAATGAGCATGAAATCAGGTTGGTCGCAGGTCATTGACTTATAAGCCTAGTGATGTTGGGTGAATTATTTAACCTTCCAAAGCTCAGTGAGTAATGTTTAAAAAGGGAAGATACTTTGCATGTTGGTGGAGATCTGATAATAATAAATATAAAGCACATATTACCAAATGCGTATGCTTAACAAATAGTTCTTATTCTAAAGATTAATCTTACTATATTATATATTTGCATATATATAGTTAGTATATTATCCCATTTCTGAACATATTATTAAAAAACAGCAGAAAAATGATTTTAAAATGTCCTTAAAGGGTGAGCTTATTAATAAGAAACTTTATGATCTTAAAGATTTGATTTCTTTTAAAAAATCTAATATTTATACAAATAGTTATTTCAAACATTCAGTAAATTCATTATATACTCAGTAAAATAATCTCAACAGTATAGTCTCAATTTAGAAAGTTTAAACTATTCAACAGCTTTTAATCTAATTCAAGCCAATTATCTGACCATGTACTGTAAAATAATGCCAAGGGTTTTCCAATTATAACTTATATTACTTTTGGGACATGGAGATATTACTCAGCAGGGCTGAATATCATCCTTTGGTACATTTAGCAAAATTCTTTTACTCAAATGAAAGCAAAATAAAATAATTACCAGCAATTTTATGATATACTATGTCAGTATTTTAAAAATTAGTTTACTCTTGAAAAACGGGAAATAAATTTTCTCAATAAATACAATATATTAAATTGTGCAATTTTCTTTGTCTTATAAATTTGACAGGAATAAACACCTGGCAACTTGCCCAATGCTTCCTGCACTTACTTAGACTGTACATCAGGTGTATGCTGAAGGTGTGAGTAAAATGTTTATGCTGGGATTCAAAATCACTGTGGCACTTAATAATTAATTGGTGTTGACAAAATGGGTGTCAGAAAAACAAAAAAAAAGGAGCAAATATCGTTTGTTCAAATCCCAGTCTCATTAAATCTTTCAGACAGAACTTCCTTTGTGGAAAATTTATAAATCCCACATCCCCCTTTAAAACAGTAGGTGTCCCTTATACGAGCTATAACTCTTGCATAATTGGGTGTTCTAGGACTCTTTCCAAATTTTCTACAACAGGCATAATTTTTCAAGAACACATCTGCCATGAGTTAAAACAAATCCTGGAACAATTATGCATAAGAACTAAATCATATGATTTATAGAGTTTATACAGTGATTATAATTTGACTGCAGGGTCCTTGACTTGTGGTTTTAATTTTTTGTTTGTATTTTTTATTTTATTTTTTTAGGATTTTTGTTTGGCAATTTGCACTTTCATCCAGTTTTTTGTTAATATGGTCATGGGGTAATTTCTAACAGTCATTTTCTCACTTATTCATGCTAATTTATTCACGAGGACATAGGGAATTCTGAATGTAAAGCTAAACAGCATAAAGTCACTGCACCTGATATGACTTAAACTAACCACGCTTTAAAACTACAACTTCATTTAAAGCTATAATATAAACTCCAGACAGTGTCTAGGAAAAATTAGTACATATCTTAAAATCACTGAATCACTCACTGCTTATTCCTATCCTTCCATAACTATTATGTTGTTATATCCATTGTTTGTGACCTACAGTTTTTTCCCACAAAAGTATGGTTTCAAGAATGTTAATGCTACCCCTGAGTACTAAACCTTACTCCCAAGTAGTTATTTTTTTAAGAAGGTAAGTAATGCATTCATCAATGTTCAAGTATTTGAAAGAAATAAATCATTAATTCATCCACTCTCATTCATTCAAGCATATTTATTAAACAGCTGCAATAGAATGACCATTGTGCTAAAATTTGTAGGTATATATTAATTTTACACTTAAAGGATAAAGAGTCTAGAGTAGCAGATACATATCACGCAATTTTAAAACCTGCAGTCTGAGTTCAGTGCTATGAAGAAGAGTACCTTGAGAAGAGGCCCCTCTAGTCCTAAGGTTTCTTTAAAGAAAAGGCATTGAGCTGGGAATCTAAAAAAAAAAAAAGAAAAATCGTACAGAAAATGGGTAGAGATGCTGTCAATCCAAAAACATGTTGTAAGACAAAAGAGAAAATGGAAATGAAAGTCAGTTTCTGAAACACAGTTAGAGAGCTGGCACAAACCCCAAGGGTGAGAAGATGGAAAGCATCCGTGTTACTCAGTGCAAACTACTCCATTTAAACTACATTGTCCTTTATGTAAGGATAAAATAGAACCCAATGCAGTGGGTTTTTTTTTCGCCCCACACTGTTTGCTTTTTGTTTGTTTGTTGTTTGTTTGTCTTCTTTAGGAGGCACTGGGAACCGAACCTAAAACCTCCCTTGTGGGAGGTGGGCACTCAACTGCTTGAGCCACATACGCTCCCTCCCCCAAAGCAAAGTTTTAAGTGAAGGAGTCCTGTGATCTGTTTTGCTTTTAAAGAATGCTTTTTGTGTCACTGGCTAGCATGGTTTTCAAAAGGGTCAACTTTGCTTCAGAGAGGGCAGTGGTAGGCTGTAACAGAAGCCCTTGCTGGAGAAAAGTCAGAAACTGGATATATTTAGTAAATAAATCAACAGGGCTGGATCGCTAGTTGAATATAGAGAATGAGGGAGAGGGAATGATCAAGGTTGACTCAAAGGAATATTGATATAGTAATTCCATGGATTGTAGTTCAAAAAATATTCCAAGAATTATAAAGAAAAGGATAATTTCAAAATGAGCAAAAGGAGTTGGATATAAATAGTAAGGTGGTGCTATACTTATATGCATGTAACCTAAAGAGTTTTCTCACAGTGTTCTCATTTATTTGGAAAGGTCCCATTATCAACATGTTTAATATATGGCTTATGTAAATAAAAATGTAAGTTTTTAAGGCAAGATTGTTAAAGGATGTTCCTTGCCTGAATGTCCAACACTGAGGGGCAGGTACTTTAGAGAAATTATAAATTGATATACACTGGGCAAAATAGTAAGAGATTCTATTATATGGAACTAGATAATAAAAATGCCCTGAAGGATCTAATGAAATCACAAATAAATAATAATGAAAATGTGTTTACTATTACAGATAGAGTGAAATAAAAAGAAATATTATAAGAAAATAATCTGAAACATTTTAGACAATACCTTTTCAACCTTAGGAAAAAAAGAAAGCAAAAGAAAAAAAACGGTTACCAAAGGTGAACAGTCAAAATAGTAAATCTAAAATACTCTAATATACTTTCAAATATTTCAAAGTTAAATTAGCCACCTCCTTTCCAACCCCCTCCTCCCAGCAAGAAAAAGAAACATCAAGCCATTCTAGTTTTATTGGCAAGAACTATAAAATGTATAACAACAGATAACCCCAATCTTGTACACACTTTTTGAATAGATTAGAAAAGGAAGAGCATTTCACTGAAGCTAATATTACATTGGCATCAATAAAATAGATGAGGTATGTATGGAATTGGAAAATTACAGGCCAATCTCCTAGGAGCATAAATGGAAAAATCTTAATCAAAATAGAAGAAAAATCAATCATGTAACAAAAAAGGTAGCTCATTCATGTGTACACCTATGTGTATATCTACCATGAATAAAAGTGAGGCAAGACTTACGAATAAAAAAACAAATGTAATCCATAGAAGATGCCACCCTCCTCCCCAAGAAGACTTCTTTTTGTCCTTGGGTAAGAAGATTGGCTGAAAACTATCATAGAAAACAACCTGCCATGCAGTAGACCAATGCAGTTCTCTGAAACCTAGTGATTTCAACTCCTTCTGTGTCTATTATGTTTATGCATAAAGATGCTGTTGTACTGACTTTGACATTTCCATATTAGTTCAGCAAGGGCTGCTCCACTTTCTTTATTATAATTCCTAAATCCAACTCACTCAAGAGGAACTATATTGTCTATTAGTGTTTCAGTCTTTTATTTATGCAGTACTATCAGTTGGATGTCAGCTGAGAGTAATAGCTATGTTGGAACATTTAAGCACCTGCATATCAGGTAGTGGAGAAAGGAAAGAAATGAGAGTAAAACTAACAATATCATTTAAAATATAATATTGGGAAACTTTTTGCATTCAATTTCCTAGTTGTCTTAGGCATAATCAAGAAAATAATCCTATATAAAATAACATGGTGATTTTCTTTCTCGAAATTGTTCTATTTTTCCATTTTTCCTGATGTGGATAAGCAGAAATTATTATACATACTTTACCTTGGCTAGTCACTATACATTCAAGGGGAACTTAATTATATAACTGCATTCTAATCATTAATTTTATGCTGTTATTCTGAGTAGCTAAAGCTTGAGCTATTTTATTTACCATTTTGGCCAAAGTCATGTATAAGTTACAGATCCCATAGTTTAATATGGGGTAGAGATCATTTAATATGATAGGAAACCCAGTATCTGGCCACATCTGGTAACCTCTCACCAAGCTCTGAATAAAATATGAGCAAATGAAGGATTTGTTTGGAATGCAAAAGTAAATTAGTGGTATCTATTTCAGCATGAATTGAATTGGTGTGATTGTGGAGGCAAGTATTGTCAATAAAGTTAGGGAAATCAAGAAATGGGATCTTTATGAGAAAATGTTTCACACATATTTTAACATTAATCCCAGGACTTTTAAAATTGTTGCTTCTGACAATACCCGAGTTTCTTAGAGATCCTAGGCTATGTCACAAATATATAGTTTTGGGGCCCTTTAACATGTAGACATGTAGATGTGTTTGGCATAATCAGTATTAGAGGGTTTAGGGCTAGATGACAAATTCAACAGTCACAATATTAGCAGTCGTTGATGTTATATGACTAGGATAATTAGGGAGATTAATGACTACAAAAAAGAACAAGGAGAAAGGCAAAAAGAATGAATAAAGATAACTTATATCTTATATATATAACATGTAATTAGCCAATACCAAAAAAGGGAAATTGTAAGGTCTAAGAGAAAGAGAAGACAAATGATAAAATATTATATCTGATTGGGGATCTTGTTCCAAAGATCTTGGGAGGAATGTGCTTACACTTGATCATATCTTTGATTTGTGAGTTATAGGAACAGTTATTTTTTTTAAAAAAATATTTATTTATTTGTTGGTATCTCTCTTTTTATCTATTGATTTTGGAGATTTTAAATAGCCTCAGGATTAGATTTCCTATGCACCTGGACATATAAATTATATATATTTTTATACTGGGCAATATAAATATACATACAACTGTGTATACTCCATGATTTAAAAGACTGTTGTATTTAAAAATAAGTGAAATAGCCCTTTCTAATTAGATTCAAAGATTATTCTTTGTTGATGTCTTTTCTGATATACTAATTTTATATATTTTAATTCTATATTTTAATATATATTTTCTAAAATATATTCTGATTATATATTATGAATTGAATTGTCTATGCATATTTCCTTTGGAAATAAATTTTTCTCCTGTTTAGTTTGTGACTGAGTATTTTTGTTTTTTACAGTATCTGACAAGATGAGCATATAAAAGGTACAATCAGCAAAGGAGGCATTCAAGTTTGCATATGTTCCTGTAACAACTTTATGTATAAGAAATTGTTGGGATTTTATGGAGTAGATTCCATTACCATTAAGACTTTCAAACAAGGGAGGAAAATACTTGTGTGAAAGTTGTGAAAAAGTCTGATTTCAAAATACACTTACTTCATTTTATTTCTTTAGACTTTGAGTATAATAGGGCCAATAATGTTTCTTTTTAATCAGAGGAATTTATAGTTTTTACATATGACATGTGTAATGAGAGATTCTCTAAACACCCCCGACCAATGAAGACATTTTCAAATTGAGAAAGACAAAATAAATACACTTCTTTTGCCAGAAAACACAGTAATTTTCTGACAAATGAAAACTTCAAACTAACAAAATTTTAATCTTCTATTGCTAAAACATAAATAAGGCTTATAAATTAAATGATTGAGTGAATTCTCCCAGTGATCCTTTGTGCGCAGATTCCAAGATTGGTTCTCATGTATTTATTTATCTCCTGGCTAGTAAACTTAAAGATAACAGAAGATTCAGGCATCTGCTCAGCCTCTCTGATAACATTTCTCTATTGATATTTTTGTAAATTTGGATAAAATTTTCCCTGCCATTGAGGAAGTTTTAATGTAACGTGAGTATTGATGGAGTATGGATTAATTTGGATAACCTTAAGCAGTTGTCTTGGCAATGTCAAAATCTGTTCCATAAATATATTTGAAATAGAAATATATTTTCTGTCCTGTAGATTTAGATGTTGCATTTGAAAAAAAATTCCTTCTAGGTTTGTGACATCAGATTGTCTGTATGTCATTATATAATGAATAGAAAAAATCCCCTCTTATGATAGACTCTATCTTAGACAGTTCTATTAGCTTCAAAGGTTTTATATTTATATGACTCTAACAATATTAGTTGTGAATTTCCATGGTATTGGATTTCCTCTAATAAGACATTATTTTATTTTAATTTTTGGTCAGAGTATCAAGGAAGCTAGAAACATTCTTTGTTCATAGCAAATCCAAAAGAACTTTCAAATGGTTGATCCCATAGCACAGAGTAAATGCATATCCATAAAAAAATTCCTTAATTATTTTTAAGATATGACCCATAAACAGATTATACATAAGGTTTGTATAAGAACAATAGTCAATTTAAGATAGTAGAGTACTATAGTTTGCAGAGCTGTTAAACAGAGAACTAAACTTTATTAGAAAGTAAAACTAAGTTTTTGGATTTAGATTGGAACAGTGTTTACAGTTAAGTGGCAGGAAGACAATAAACAGATTTAATGGTAGTATTTATGTAGCCAAGCAATATTGAGTATTATTGTGGAGAGATAAAGTTAATTTAACTGGAGTTATTACAGAATAAAAGGTGAGGCTCAAAATCTACTGCTGAGGCTTCAATTAATTTAGCCATCACCATTTGTTTTGGTCAGTCACAGGTGTGCCTTTTGAAATATACCAAAGATTGGTTGGTCTTTATAAAGGGTATTTATTTGGGGTCGTAGCTTACAGTTACCAGGCCACAAAGCATACAGTTCTTCCCATACCAAAGTCCACGTGTTGGAGCAAGATGGCTGCCAACATCTCCAGGTTCAGGCTTCCGGGTTCCTCTGTTCCCGGGGCTGCGTTTCTCTCCAGGCTTAGCTTCTGCTTCCACCACAAGTTCAGCTGCAGACCATGAGACTCTCTGCCTTGCGTCTCTCCACAAGGCCAGCTGTAGACTATCCAGCGATCGATCGGCTCACTCCAACATCAGAACTGCTTCTCAAATCCGCTTCTCTAAATCTCTGCAACTCAGATCTGCTGCCTAGCCTTTATACTTGAGACCACACCCACTGAGGGGCGGGGCCCAGTTAATGCCCTTATCATAACTTAATCATGCCCAGATGAACAGATTAGTTTACAAGAATAATCCAATTTATATTTTTGGAATTCATAATTAAATAAAACTCTGAAACCATTACACCATTATTACATGCAAATAAGATCCCTAATCCCTAGCTACACAGTTAAAGTAAATTCTGAATTAAGAAGTGAAATTATTGTGTTCTCAGTTTTTGAATAAAGACATTTACAACCAAATGGTTGTATGCAAACAGAGAAAATTGTTTAGTATTGAGAATGCCTGAAGAATGGGCTTGCTGTACTATCTGCTTAAGAAAGGAGTAGACTTATTTGGAATTTGGAAAGCAAGAAAGGGCTCCTGTCATCTATGTCAGTAAGCTCATATGGTGATTGAGCTCATTAATATATGGAGAATACCTAATGTACATAAGTATTCTCAGGTTTGATCATTGAAAAGGGGAGAAAGCAAAACTTAAGGATATATGACCATCTGAGGATCACCAAAGATTTCTTTCTTTTTAATATACATTTTTATTTTTTTAAAGATACTTAGATTACATAAATATTACATAAAAAATATATGGGATTCCTATATGGCTCACTCCCTAACTCTTCCACATTTTCCCACATTGTGAAATTGAGAACTGAACCTTAGAAAAGCAATATCAATAGATATAAACACAATAGCAATTAACCATACCCAATTCATAGTAAAATCTGGGACATTTCTTTATGCTTCAAAAGTATTGTATTTATCTGTACTTTCCTATTAATTGTATTATTGAACTGAATATTAAAACTGTTACATTTTCTAGATATGAAGAACATTTATTAAAATGTATTTGAGCATGAAAGAAACACAAAGAACACTGAAATATCAATAATTTGCTCAAGTATTATTTTCCTTTTTTAAAATTTATAAAGTTTTATTAATTTAATATACCTTTATACAGTCACGAGAATTTAAAAATCACAAAAACACATTTATGTTATAGTGCATATAACATAGCTAATAACTATAGATATTAGCTTTATAACTTTCACCTTAAAATGCATTGTCCATATCAGAATATTATATAAGACATTGCACCCACTACCTTGAATTTATTGCTTTAAGGAACATGTAAGGATTTCTTCGATTACACAAGAAAAGCGCCTTCATGAACTTAAATATGTGTATCTTTTTTTTTTAGTATTCAAAATTATTTTAATACAAGTTCTTCCTCTCCCTGTATGTGTATCATTTTGTTACTGTGGTTCCACTCATATCAGTGAAGACCTTTAGTGAATAATTTCCTTTTGTTCCCTCAGAAGGACAGAGCAATTGGAAAATAAGTGACCAAGTACTATCTGTTCTACACAGGCCTTTGTCACAGGCTACGTAAAAACAACAAACACTGATTGTGACTTGAGAGCACTTGACACCTATCCCTTTAAAATATTTTTCTATAGTAAAAATACATGTGTTACTAATATGAGTCAAAAGTATTCCCACATACTTTTCAGCCTATTATCCAATGGCTGATAAAATTAAAAGCAGCCAGTAAAACCAAGAAGCAATGCGATGATTAAATACATGGCTGTATGTTCATATCTGTTTTTGTTTTTGTTTTTGTTTTGTTGTTACATATCCCTTCCCTTTCTGCTTGCTCTTGCTGTGTGTTCATTTTTTGTGTGTATGTTCTTCTATGTCTGCTTTGTCTCCCCCCGCTGCGGTGATGCACCGTGTCAGCTCACTGCGCAGGCAGCTTGCCCCATTTGTGAGCAGGTCTGCTTCCATTCCCGGGTGGCTTTTTTTTTGCTCCGTTCACAGGTGGCTTTGCTCTGTTCGCATGCGGCTCGCCCTGCCTGTGGCGGCTTTGCCCTGCCCATGGCGGCTCTGCCCCACCAACGGCAGCTTTTGCCTTCTCAGGAGGTCTGCCCGCTCGGAGAGGTCCCTGGGAACCGAATCTGGGGCCTCCCATGTGGTGTACCAGAGCCCTATCCACTGGGCTATACAGCCGGCCCCATATCTGTTTTTAATAAATTTATATCCACTGAGAATTTGTCGAGAAATCAAAAATTATCCTTTACTTAATTTAAACCTAGGCCAAGGTCAAATATTCAATTAGTCATTTTGAAACTATGTTTAAGATAAGCATTAAAAAGGAGTATACTCTCTGTGGATCTTAATGTGTTCTTAGAGAGATAACAGTTTAAAATAATGCATAGACTGTGCAAATGAAAAAAACTAAGTCTGTATGTTTTATAGCAGTAAATAAAATTTATAAGAACACATTTTTTAAAAAACATGAACATTTTAATTTAAATTAATACTTAATTTTTGCATTTTAAAAATCATTTTAAATATTTAATGGGACTATCAGCTGAGATGACCATTAAAACAACTCTAAGAATTTTTGGAAATTTCATTTAACAAAATTTTCTATGAAAATATAAAACCAAACCTTTCATAAGCAAGAGTATTATAAGAACATTATTTTTTACAATGAAAGGGCATATTGCTTACTTGTAAACAAAGCATATTAAACTATTTTAATTATTCATACTGATTAAAAAATGGCATGATCTAATCACTGTATGTTTTTCTCTAGTAATATACCAATTATTTATATTTCAAATTTTGTTTAAAAGTACAGAGGCTTTTGAATCATTTTCTTCTACTATTTGTTTGCCTAACTTTTATTTTTATTTTTTGCCTTATATTTGTAACTTAGCAATGAAGGCTATATAATTGATATGTATTTTGTATATAAATGCATATACACACATGGATACATGTGTTTGTATGTGTGCATATATATTCACAAATATTTATGTATATAAATATATTTTCCCTCAGAGGTAGAGCTGCAGCAATTGCTTGAAATTTTTTCAAAAACCCATCATTTTTAAAAATTAGGAGTTAATCGTTCTTATTTCTGGAAATATTGTAAATATATATATATAAAATTTATTAGTCTTTCAGAATAGGAATTATTTTTAAGTTGACATTTCATAATCTGGAGATGGAGAGATGTACACAATCATTTTAGGAAAGATTTGATACTCACAGAGCAGTAGAAATTTATAAAACACTGGGGCAAGTTGGTTACTATGGAGGATTTTACATTTATTACATTAAATGTTGCTTTCTATACTATTCATCTCATCAGATTGTTGGTCCAGTAAAGGCAGAAATTTAACACACAATTTTCCCTTCTTTATGACAAGGCCCCATTTGAACGTATTTCTACAAGATTTCCCTATATTTTACTACATAAAGAGAGGGGAAAAAACATGTATTCAGAATTCTTCAGTTTATTGAGATAGTAAGAATCACCTATCTGCAAATCAAAACTACAGTGAAGATACCACTTCACATCTATCAGATAGCTAAAATTAAAAAGACAGATACTGACAAGAGTTGGCAAGGGATATGCAGTAATTGGAACTATCATACACTTCTTTTAGGAAAGTAATATGGTGCTCCAACTTTGGAAAACTGACACTTTCTCAAAGTGCTAAACAAAGAGTTACCATATGATACAGCAGTTAAACTTGTGGGTATTTACCCAAGAGAAACGAACATATAAGTCCACATTAAAAACTTGTACACAAATGTTCATAGCAGAACTATTCATAATAGCCAAATGGTGGAAATAACCCAATGATGAATGGACATGTAAAATCAATAAAATAGCATTTGTTAATAAAAAGAACTGCAACAATGTATATGAACTTGAAAGCCTTAAGCTAAGTGAGTAAAGTCATTCACAAAGGACCGCATATTGTATGATGCCATTTATATAAAATGTGTCGATTAGAAAATCTATAGAAATGGAAAGTAGATTTGTAGTTGCCTAGAACTGGATGGATGGAGGAATTTATGAAGAGGGTAATGGCAAAAGGGTGTAGGGTTTCCTTTGGGGGAAATTAAAATATTCTAAAATTGATTGTGGCGATCTATGCTGCAGTGGCTTGAAGATGTATGTACCCCAGAAAAGCGTTCTCAAATCTAATCCATTCTTGTGAATGTAAACTCATTGTAAGTAGGATCTTTGGATGAGGTTACTTCAGTTAAAGTATGACTCACCTCATTCAGGATGAGACTTAATCATATTACTGGGGTCCATTTAAAGAGAATGAAGAGAGAGAGAGAGAGAGAGAGAGAGAGAGAGAGAGAGAGAGAGAGAGAGAGAGAGAGAACGCTAGGCGAGGTGGAAAAGAGGAGAAAAAAATTAAACAGAAAAAAGAAGAGAGAAAATAGCATATACTACCATGTTCCTTGCCATGTGGCAGAGGAGCCAAGGATCACCAGAAGCCTGTCTTCAGGAAGAAAACATTGCCTTTATGATAGCATTAATTGGACATTTTCTTAGCCTCAAAGAGTAAATTAATAAGTCCCCACTGTTTAAGCTAACCCATTTTATGGTATCTGCTTTAAGCAGCCTAGGAAACTAAAACATGCCCAACTCTAATAGACTACAGGCCATTAAAATGATTGTGCATTATACAGCATGTTCATTTTCTCTCAATACAGCTGATTTTTTTTTTAAAGAATCTTAAGTCAAGCCTGAAGTAATCCTTTCCATCCCATTTCCATTCTCATTCCAACACATATTTAGGCTTATTGTACATTTGTTAAACAAATAATCAAAGTTCTCTTGTTTTCAGGTTTTACAAAATCAGTTTCAATTTTTAAATGTCTATGAGTTTCTCTCCCTTTTGACAGAAAATCTGTTTGGATTAGATGTCCTTATAGTGTACAAATTTGACAAATTCTTATGATTGATTAATTTCCAAAAGTTTTCAAATGGAAGTTTCCACAGACATGAAAGGACCATAATTATAAACATGGCATTATAATACTAATTTATTTTTCCTTTCCTTTGGATTGATGTAGTGAGGCTATTTGTCACCCCACTGATGAATATATAGACAACAAGTAAAATCAACAAAATAAACACAAGAAGACAAACAATGTGGAGGATTCTATACATCATCAAGAAAATACCACCAGAAGTGACATCAAAAATTCTAACTCCAGAGGTGAGAACAGTGAAAGACCCACTAAACTCTTGCCTTACAACGCAGATGTCAAGCAATGGGTAACTCATTCCAGGAATCCTCAAAACAAAACAAACATACAAGAATGACAAAAAATTATCTGTGTTGGTTGACTGCCTACAGAGATTTCAATTCCTGTTCTTTTATACCTGGCAGAAACCAGATTGCCAGATTATCAAATCTAGTTTACTATTGTGGCTGCCAGCAATGGGACAATAAAAGTTTTGTGTGTGTTTCTGTGTGTGTGTGTGTGTGTGTGTGTATACAAAGTAGATATGGACAAAACCAGATTCAGCCCATGAAATCAGAGAATTTTATCACCATAAAAATAAGCTCAAACCTGGGGTCAAGGGAAGGCATCCTGTGGCGTTAGAAATGTGGATGAAATGTATATTCAAACTGCCTGTTTCTCATGACTCTAATGGAGAGAATTATGTGCATAGAACTCCATGAAACCTCCAGAAATAACTTTGAGAGTATAACACTGAAATATTGGTTTAAACAAGAATGCATCTGAAATTTACCTTGATGTGAATGCAATTAATCCCTTGTGTTTAGATTGTCACCCAATAGAAGGAAAAGGTAAGGCACAGTTTATACAAGGAAAGAAGAAAAAAAGACCATGGTCCAGTGATATTTTTGTTAATGGATATTTATGATTCTCCAAGAAATCATGTGAATCAAATTGTAAGGGTATTTTATACATTGTTCTCGAAGCAATGGCTGGTAATGTCCCTCAACTGGCATCTCCACATTAGGTAAATCAGGACTATACAATTACCCTGGTTATAATTACTCAGCATCTATAATTATAAAGTTGTGTATCTTCCCTCCAAGCCATCAACATATATCCAATATTGTTATTCTCATAGATTTTGACAGAAATTGCTTAAACTCATATGGCTAGTAAATTTTGGGGTACGGATCATACACTACATGCTCAGAGTCTTAAACCGTATTACTTTCACTAAATTATGTTTACTCTGATCTCTCAATTTTCTATCACCAGCCTCATCTTCTTCACTACCTTTGTCTGCTTTTATTCATCTATATAAAACCTATATAAAAACTGGTCAAGTATATTAACAGATTTAATATCATATACACCTATCAATCTAACGTTATAAACTTCATCAATATTAGTTAGAAAAGGGTAGCATAGTGAGGAATATAACTTTTTTAACAAGGTTAAGCATGAACTACAGGGTTTATTTTACCTAACATTTTTGGAAAGCATTAAGTCACTATATTATTCTCTATCTGTTTCACAGATATGGGAAGAGGGTCTGAACCTTTTATGAAATTTGGGTACTCTATTGCAGAGGCAGTTACTTTAGTAAAGACACAAGCAGCGCCACTTACACAAACCCAGCCTTATTCTTCATTAATTGTTCCTGAGATTTATGAGCTGATCAATGAAGTTTTACACATTTAAAGCTCTTTCTGGTTGAGCTGAGTTTATCTTTAAAACATCAGTTCAACAACGATTTTTGATTTTGAAATGTCTTGCATTAAATTTAGTTGAATAATGATTGCATGTTCCCTCATCACTGTCTCATGGCCTGTGTATGTGATAGGGGGATGGGAGAAACTGAAAACTAAAGAGATAATTTCAATAAATATTTAGTGACATTGAGGGCACTTACAAGTATATATATGTAACTCTGAGATTGAGCAAGGAAGTCTTCCTGAGTTACATTGTAGTTGGGGAGTTGCCATGATTTAAAAAGATAACTACAATTATTTTCTAGTTTCTAAAGACTTTGTCTCCATTGATAATGACTTAGTTATGAAAATAATGATAATGCTATACAATACAATCTGAAAACATTTAGTTTCACAATGTTCCTCGACTGGGCACTTTATTTTTCAGTTATTTTAATTTAGGTGAATTGAAAAATACCAATAAATCTATAAATTATCTCATATTTATTTTATTTTTGATATTTTATAATTATGAAAAGAAAATTTTCACTAATGAATCAATATAAATAATTTAAAACATTGTGTACTCTATTAGTGAGGTTGTTTCATAATTATATAAAACAAAAAAAATCATAATTTTTACTCCAATTGAGAACCTGAGTATGTCAAAAAGAGCCATTAACGTTTTTGGTTTTTCCTTCTTTCCAAAATTAAAATTAAAAATTAAAAAAACAAGGTCTACTAAAATTCAAGAATATTTCAGTAAATCTAAGAAATCTAGTCCTCTGCTGAAGGACCCTTGTGAATGAATGAAGCCAAAGGCTTGTTTGCAGTGAGAGTATGGATTCTGCGATTGTCAATTATCAGGTATCAAAATCAATTCCCTTAACTTTCTCTGAGACACATTATTGTAATACCATTAGCATACACTTAAATCTGCACCTTCTAGAGAGGCGAAATTACAGAGTTCTGATTCCCAAAATACAGATAGAGGTGAAGAATGAATTTTAACAATATCTGTCATGGAGCTTGAAGAGCCCTCAAGCTGATGATGCCATGTACATTTTATAAAACAGCACTCTTTGCTGTGTCAAATTGAGGATATTTATATACTATAATCAATCACAGGCTAACCTAGATACTGAGTTGTTATATGCATCAGTAAAATGTTCCTCTTTATATGCTACCAACAACAACAAAGCAAACAAACAAACTTTCCTAAAAAGAATATTTATTTCATCTCCTTGCTGCTTTATATAAAGTAGAATGTAGATGGTTTGATAGTGCTGAATTTTTACTTAAGTTTGAATTCTCCATGAAGATTTCATAATTTTGGCAAGGTTAAAACTGGAGAATTAGTGTTTCTTTCCAAAGGACAAAAAAATAAGAGTGATTTATACATTAAGAAAGAGTGGTTTAGGCCCGGCTATATAGCTCAGTGGATAAAGAGCTCGCCGGTGTACCACATGGGAGGCCCCGGGTTCGGTTCCCGGGGACCTCTCCGAGCGGGCAGACGGCCTTGAGAAAGGCAAGCCGCCGTGGGCGGGGCAGAGCCGCCGTGGGCAAGGCAAAAAGCCACCACGGGCAGGGCGGAGCCCCCACGGGCATGGCAAAAGTCACCCGTGAAAAAAGCGGAGCTGCCACCTGCGAACTGCGGAAGCCGAGCAGCCCGAAAAAAAAAAACATGGAGGACTGCTGCCCGCAAAACATGGAGCGGAGCCACCCGACGGAACGAGCCACCGCCGTGGAGGGCCGACTCGGCGCGTCGCCGCAGGGACGGGGGGAGACAAGAAGCAGACATAGAAAAACACAGAAGAATGGACACACAGCAAGAGCAAGCGGAAGGGGGGGGGGATATGTAATAAATAATAAATAAATCTTTAAAAAAAAAGTGGTTTATAAAACTTCTGTAGAAATGGGATTCTCAAATAAAAACTTTGAAACTTTTAATGCAATTTTAGTTTTCCTTTTCTAAGAGAAAATATTGTGCAATCCTACTTTACTGAACAATTTTTGTCATTCCACAACATGTTGCTTGTGTTTTGAGAGTTGAAGTAAAGAACTATTTTATTGCCACCATTTACTCTAAACATATAAGTATTTATGAATACATGCAAAGAACATCACTAAGTAAAACAATAAGACACAAACTACTGGACTTTTAAACTAGTTTTCCAAGCCAATCAAATTATCATTTCCATATCAATGAACAGAAAAGGATAAAAAATCATTATTCTGTCTTGAACAATTAGAAGACACATACTAAGAAAGAAACCACATATACTAAAGAAGGAACAAATTCAGGAGCATAGAACTGAAAACTCTTTTTTTTTTTTTAATTTAGGATTTTCATGCATTGTTGAATATTCTTTGTGTTTCAAAAGTCAAGTGAATCATTCAGGACCAATGGTTTTTACTGATTAAAGAAAGAATTCTTCCCAATTTACTAATATTTTCCAAATCGACTTTTCCTAAACACAGACTTTGTTCTATCATGGGGACAATATTGAGTGGTTATTTATAATTTATCAGTAAGTGACATAGTGAAAATGTGAAGGTCAGGGATCTGGAATCAGATCGGTAGGATTTGATCCCTGCTCTGCTACTTTTAATTTTTTAAACATACACTCTTTCCGTCCATCCTCTCACCTCCAAGATGGCTACTGATGCTTTTTAGATATGTGAACCTGAGCTCATTATGTAAAGTGTGGATTAAGAAATGGTACCTACTTCATCAGGTTATTAGGGATTAAGTGAATGTTCAATTATAAGGTATTCTAGCAATCAAGAATAATATTTCATTAAAAGATACATTGAAAACTATCTTATATTGTCTAGACATAATTTATTGCTCTTGAATATGCTACTAGAAGAATATGCTACAAGACTACAAACATCATGTATTTGACTTGTCAAATACTCTCATGTTAAGGGTTCTAAAGACTACTTTGGGGGATCATTTCTATAGTTCATTAAGGGTTACTCATATTTCTCAAGGTCAAACAACTTTATTAAATTAATGAATATTTCATGAAGGAATTTGGAAAGTATATTATGCTAAGCAAAATATAAAATGTAATTTTTTTCCTTTGGCTCTGGTACTTAGTCAATGACCAAAATAAAACAACAGATCATTTTCATACTTAAAGTTGTTCACAAATTTATACATACTAGAAGCATGATATGTACTAGTATTTAAACAGGCATTTAATACATACATCTTTAAATATGTATGACAAAATTATATTTGAAAACATAGATTAGTGTATCAATTATATTACTTTCTAAAATAACTAATTTTTAAATTCTTTTTCCTGTCATATTTAAAATTGTTTCCCCTAAAGTAAATATCAAATTCTATAGTGAGATTTAAATAGACTTTCTAGGTTCTTCTTTCACTTTAAGTTCTTTTCAGATAACTTTTAGAAATTCACATAAACTGACATTTATAAATATCTTTATAAATATTTACACAATGATCTCACAATCCAGACAGACCACAGGTATAAAATAATCTGTAAAGTTAATGATTTAGGGTTAATGTACTTGAATTTTCTTTATCCCATCATATTTGTCTACCTTCTAAATTTTTGAAGCATTTCCAACTAAAGAGAAATTCTAAAACAAAATTTATTATTGCTGCCAAAAACGGATTAGTCAACAAAACTTGGTGCTCAAACTAAAGAAAACATGATAGGTTCCTATTATTTTAGTTGAGAATATTTGCATAGATTGTTGATTGGAAAAATCATTAAGCTATTTACTGGTAAAATTACTTTCTATTATTTGATTATTTGTCTATAGGGAATTATAATGCTTCTCTACCTATCTATATATGTATCCTTCTATCTTAATGACCTACTTATATATTCATGCTAACGTCTATAGTAATATTAGTACATTCCCCAAAGTTTATATAATTCTGAATTAAACCCAAGCTTCCTAAAATATAGACATTATTATAACCACTTTATCCATAAATTAATAGTTTCAAAGTTTTATTATCCCAGGTTCCACAACTTAATGGGAGAATTGAGGATTAAAATTCACTTCTTTTAACTTCAAAGGCCTAACTTCTTCAATATATATAATATATAATATGTTGAAATATATTAGTATTCAAAAAAGAGAAAGAAATATTCATCAGCCTTTCTTATAGTTCTGTGAGGTATGTTGTTCAGCCATGCTCTTAAATGCATCAAAACTATAATGTGAATAAGTCTATTTATCTAAGGATTCCATGAAATAGCCATGAAAGCAAGATTAAAATCTAAGCATCTGCTGTGCCTAAAAAGGCCTAAGTTAGCTCATGACAGCACATTACTAATAACCCTTTTTCCTTTGCCAGCTTTGACACTCTGTCTTCAAATAATATCTGGCCCTCCCAAATGGGATAATACAACATATGCATATGGAAACCCTATTTTCACTCAACAGTAACATATATATATATATACACATATAAGAAACAGTAATACATATAAAACAGTAATATATATATTTACTGAAAATAAATATCCATTGTTCACATAAATTCTAATCACTTCATACTATATGTGCAAAGTTACCATAGATTTTGACAATGTCATTGGTCAGTCTCCCCAGGAAAGAGATTTGCACACAGCAGGTATGTTGAGGAGCGTTCTCATGTAAAACACCTATGTAAGTTGAAGGAAGCAGGACTGAGCAGAGATAGAAGTTGCATTGTGATGCATTTGCAACTGAAATTGCTGTCAATCATAGAGTATCCTGAGTAGGGATGACCCTTTAGAATTGTTTTAATTGAGGCAGGGAGACTGGATCTCCTAACCTATATTGAACAGTCATTGCAAGCGGCTACTCCAGAAATGGCAAGTAACTTGGACAAGAAAAGTTCTTTGGCCAAAGACAATTCTTAGACAGGTACTCAGCTATATTGACACAGTTTGGGGGAGTAAGAGCATTAGGGAATCTGGGTGGAGCACCAGCATCCACTCTAAGTTCTCTATCATGGCAGAAGTAGATATTTCATAAGTTTTCCCTTTTATAAACAGTGGTAATTACTAACTATACTCACTTTTATATACATCCTTGATAAATCCATTGGAAGAAGATGTAGTAGCAGAATTGATTCAATGTGTATGTGTATGTCATATTTTTTTACTGTTCTCTATATAGTTTTCCTAATTTATATCACCTGTTGGGATTATGAGATTTTTCCACTTCCTACTTGCTTCTTAAGATTTACCTGTCCTTTTCTTCAACATGCCTTTCAAAGTTCACAAGTCTGAGAAAGGAATAAAAAGCAAGTAATTATTTTAATTGGCATTTTAGAAGTTACTTTTGTGCTGATCTTATTTCATATGTTTAATGGTTGTTTTCCTTCTAGATGAATTTCCTGTAGGATTATTTCATTTTGTTTTGTTGTTATTTTTGTTGGTTTTCTATTGGGTTACTTATTTTTCTTCTATATCACTCTCTGTAGACAGAAAAATAGACAGATAGATAGACAAAGAGACAGATGATAGGTAGATAGAAAAATAGACAAAACACATATAAATGTATATATGCATATAAATATACACACAAACACACACATACACACACATACATATACTTCAGTATACATTTTGTATATTTCTGTATCAGTTATCTTACTACAAAAATAATACATTACAAACAACCACAGAACCCCAAAGGCATGTAACAATTAATATTTGTTTGTCACATGAGTTTATAAGACAATTTAGTCATCGTTGTCATGGTCAACTATTCTGCTCTGATAGTTGACTATTGGATGGGGTTGGATGGCCTCAGCTGAGACAACTCTTTTCAATCATCCAGAAGGCTAGCCTGAGCATATATTCATGGTGAGTGCAGAGGTACAAGAGGACAAGTAAAAACATGCAAACACTGGAACTAATCTATGCTTTGTCATTTTTGCTAACACAAAATCAACAAGTCACTTGGCTGGAGGAACAGACTAAGAATAGAAGACAAGGGATATTGATTCCATGTGCTGGGATGAATTGAGGTCTTTAATACAATCATTTTATCACAGTTTTGTCTCTAGTCCCAATTTTACTAATGTCCTCTCCTTTGCAAAATATGTTCACTCCCAACCAGAGTCTCCCCAAATTTGATCTAATCACAGTATCTCAATCAACATTTAAGACTTGTGGTTTACATAATGTATGGATGACGCTCTACTTACCCTATAGATCTACAAATAGAAGCATCTCAACATTCAAAGTGAAAATCAAGTTATCCCCCTTTCTACAAACACCCAATAATGGAGGAGGGATAGGATGACCATAATAAACACTGTCATTTTAAAATGGGAAGAATGAGATACCCTATTAGTCAGTGATTCTGAAATTCTGGAATCTAAGCAAATAATTCTAGGTCTCTTCTTCTGTAGTTGGAGAATATCCTTTGATTAAGGCCAATTCTGCTCTTGAGAATGGTTCATTCTCCTTTTTCTTTGATCTCTTTGCCTCTTCTCAAGAGGGTATGGAAAATATTGCCTTTGAAAAATTTTATCAACTTGGGGGAGGCGGCAGGGCGACTGGTGAAGAGGCGAGCGATGGACGGAGCACACACACCCACTCCGGAGACAAGGCTGGCCCACCATGTCTAAGTTTATTAGGGAAACACTGCTATTTATAACAAGTGGGGGTAAGGGGAGGAGGGAGTGCAACAGAGCAACTCCCAATTGGTGGAGGCAAACAACAGATGGGGAAGCATGATTGGGCGGCTTCTGATTGGTGGAGGCTGGCGTGTGACAAAGCAGTCTTTGATTGGCGAAGGCTGGCATGCAACCAGGCAGGGAGAGGTGGAGCTGTACTATGGGGCAAAGGGGAGGGGTGGAGAGAGGTCGTTGCCGAACAACGCCGGCAGCCGGTCCCCGGTCCCTGTGAGTAGTGTCGTCGCCGAAAAGCACCGGCGACATATGATGCCTGAACAGGGACCTGCCGAACAAGGACTCGACAGGAACCTGCTGAACAGGGACCAACAGGACCTAACCTGAACGGAGCAGAAACCCTCAGACGGGCCTGGTGGTAATCTACGCCGTGATCCCTTCAGCTCCAGCAATCATCGAGTGCATCTGCAGCCAGATAAAAAGTATTTTATTGCTAACCTGCCACTTTCAGCATCCACAGTACCAACAGCTGCTGCAGCAGCCACCACAACACCTGCTGATAAAGCACCTGAATGTGTGATGCGGAGTTGTATTCCCTCCCCTCCCCCTTCCTTTCCCTTTCCTTCCCTTTCCCTTTCCCCCTGCCACTCAGTCAACGCCTATAAAATGGCTAATTAAAGCGGGCATTGGCGTTCTAACC
>PVKH010001105.1:0-32199 GCA_004027955.1 Chaetophractus vellerosus | reverse complement strand
TCATACATCTCCTTCGGTTTTCCTGGAGTTACTGATAGCCTCTGTGCAAATCTACAGTGTTTGCTGGGATTCCCGAGCCAAGACTTAGCGGGTAAGTGGCATATCCGTGGTGGGCCGTGGGAGCAGCCCCTCAGCGCAGGAAGGGGCCTTTTGTTACTGACGTTTGGGATCACTGGAGCCAGGTGACGAGGAAAAGCCCTGACTCTCAGTCGTTATGCTCCTTACATTTTCTGCAGACAGTGCGCCCCTTCTTGCCTGCACCTGGAAGACGCGCTCCCGTCCCACCCTGGGTGAGCCTGGGGGTGGGCGCAGCGGGCAGTGCTCAGAGACGCAAGGCCACAGGAGTCAGACGGCGAGGAGCTGATACATGGCGCTGTGGTGTTTGTGAAGTTACAGAGTTTGGTGTCCGTAGAGCGTAAAGCATGTGATGGGACAGGCTGTGATGAGGCTGCGCTCGAGGTGAGCTCTTACCACAGACTCAGGTGCACTGGATTCTGTCTTGTCCGCCTCGGGGAACCTTAGCCTGTGGTGCAACACGGTCTGCTCTGCTTGTGAGTCAACTAATTACAGATCGGCCGAAAAACAGAAAACCGGCTCCTTGGCAGATAAAATACTGTCTTTGCATACTAGGTGACATATTAATATTTTAGGGGCACTTCATCAGTACTTCATTGGTGCCAAATTTTTTGAGCACACAGTCGTCCTCCAGAACGTATATACACGTGTGCTACCACATTGGCTGATATTCGTAACTTAGGGCAATGTTCGGTTTAAAGGATAATCGACGCAGCAGTGTCCCTGGGGACAACGCGACACGCAGATTTGCATGCAGTGGGTTGTTGGGAGGGCGGCCAGGCACCGCACCTGCCAGGGCTGGGGCAGCGGCAGGCGCCGAGGCTTTAGCCCACCTTCGGCGTCCTCTGGAACTGGCTCTTGAGAGATGTCCTGGACCTTCGCAAGCGGGCTGGGCCTTTGCATCCTCACGTTGGTTGTTGGATGTGGGCTGTTGCTAGGGAGGGGGCGGAACTTTGGGCAGGGACATCCCTGGGGCTGGGGCACTTCATGGGAAGGACTTAGCTGTGAGCCTTCAGCAGCCAACATCCAGGAGCTGGGAGAGTGAGTGCCCCTGGGCATCCCCACAGCAGCTCCTGTACACAACCCTCCTAATAATTTCTCTTTCTTTTTTCTAATTCTCACTGACTTTCCTTGAAATATGGCCGACAAAGAGCTAGCAGAGGTCTAAGAGATCGGTTCATCATTAGTGTTATTTGCAAGTTCATAGGCTTCCCCCCCTCCCCCAGGAGATCTTTTTTTTCCTTTATTTTGAAAGAAGCTCTAGATTACATACATGTTACATCGAAATTATTGGTGATTACCATATACCTAATCCCCTTCCTTTCCCCCGTTGACAACATTTTTCACTAATGTGATACATTTGTTTCAACTGATGGACACATATTGAAACATTGCTACCAAGCATGGTCTATAGTTTGCATTGTGATTTACACTTTGCACTGCACATTTTACAGGTTGTGACAAAATGTATAATGGTGTCTATCTGTCATTGCAATGTCATGCAGAAAAATTCCATTGTCCCAAAGATGCCCCGTGTTACACCTGTTCTTCCCTCCCCCTCCCCTCAGAACCTCTGGTGAGCACTGCCTTTATATCAGTGTGACAAATTCTTCCATTACTGCAATAATAATAAATCTACTTTGGTCCATGGTTGCATCCCTTCTTATGTTTGTTCATTCCTCAGTCTTGAGGATTTTGGGATGGTGATGCCCACTCTGTTTCTGGTTGAGAGGAGGCTTCGATCCTGGGGTAGATGGGTGGAACTGTCTTGTTTGCAGGTGTAGACACTCTTTTGGGATGGGCGTTGTTAGTTGTACTGGGTGAGTCTGATGAACTGGAGAGTAGGTGCTGTACCTCTGCTGAGATTCAGGGCTCAACCAGCATATGAACAGACGAAGATCTGGGACATATAGTTAATTGGTATAGTTCTAGTTATAGGTTCAAATAAAAGGGGCAGAAGAGCCATGTATAGGAAAATTATAAATGAGTCTAACTCTGATACAGTGGGGGGATAGGTTATATATTAAGGTAAGGCCCACCGACGGGGTGCCGATTTCTCAGGAAATCTGTTTTTAACCACTTGTTCCTTTTAGGAGGGTTAATTTAGCTAATACTGGGCAGTTAAATCTATAATGTGGCTCTTCAAGCACATGAAAACTACAGTGTGTTACAAAACGCTGAAAGAGAGAGAAGGGAATTATCGCTAACTCCTCGGTGTTATGAAAATGAGGGCCCAGTGGCAATCTGTAAGTCATATTTCAAAACAAAACTTGTGGATCATCTGGAACCTCTAGCTTTGGAGAAAGAGATTTTATGGAAAGAGACCGAGGGAACATTTTGACTGGAACTAGGAGAGCCCTTTGGACCTGGAGCTGTGAAGGTGGTGGTGACTCTTGGTGGGTGGTAGGTGAGGAATGTTTGTTGTCCAGCATGTGCGAGCCAGTGTAGGCCCAAGATTTGTAGGTTCCGAGGTGGGTGTCAACGTCACTGCTCCCCTGGCTACCACTAGTAAAATACACATTACTCTGCTAATAGTAAACACATAGAAATTAGAAAGGGATTAAATTGAAAAGAAAATAAACTATGTCTGTAACATGAAGTCATACTATTTTCTTATAGATGCCAGTGGATCACTTTTTTGCACGTCTTGAAGCCTCCTGAACTAGATTCCTAGAGCCTAAGCTACGTACTACGTGGGAAGAAATTGCTCTGGAGACAGATTTGACACTTTTAGGGGTTTGGCCAAGGCAACTTTTCAAATGAGGTGATTGAGCTAGATGTATTAGGAGGTAAATTTGAGCAACAATAAAGCTTTGTAATGAAGTCATGATGCTTTGAACTATTCTCAGTCATGTGCTCTGTGTGCACGTGTGTGTGTCTCTGTGTGCGTGTGTGTGTCTGTGCACAAGCCAGGGTCATAATGACTTAACATTTCCTCTTGCTGGTTAAGCAATTCCTCATAATTAATGAAAGTGGGGCCACCCTGACACCACTACCCCTCTGTATATCCGGCTCTAATTTATGCCCCATATCCTGCCTTACATCCCAGGAAGCTTTTGAATGTTCTCTCAGTGCTTATTTTTTTCTCAGATTCATAAATTTATAAATCAGTTAAAAACAATAATTAAACGATATCTTTATTTGTATCTTCTTGGGAACAGAGAACCTAAAAAGCCAGAACCTTCCATAAACGTAGTTCTTTCTTTATCCTTTTTGAGTTTTGAATGTTTATCAGCATTTTTCTGGAAGAAATCAGCCTGGTTTAAAAGAATTATACAAGAGTTATCTTGTGCTTGAAATTTAGATAGCTTAATTTCCCAATTAACATCTTTTATTTTGGTAATAAAAATTCATTTCAGTTATGTCCTCATTTTTATGTTTAAGAGTGCCTGCTCGTCAGTTGTGGGTTGCTCTGAATTTCTTGTAAGGAAGGGGATAAATACATTTCAAGTAGCATTATTATCATTTTTCATTATAGATGAAGTTAAAAGGTAGCTGGATTTGGTATCAGTATTTGGAGGTCTTAATAAACACTGGTAATCATGTTTGGGTTCCCAAGGAAACCTAATCCCATTTATGAAATATAGTTCATAAGTTAAAAAGAAACCTTTTTATGCTAGAGTACTATTTTTAGAAATAATAAAAAGTTAAGATTCTTTTTTATAATGTCTACAAATTATCGCTCTGTATTTGAGTAAAGGGCATATGTTGTCTCTCTCATAGAGATTTGTTCTCTTCTCCAGTGTAATTGTGCCAGGTAGCTGGACTATTAATTGTTTAAAAAATCGCTAAACTGCAATATCTTTAAGAAATTATGCTTACCGTAAATAATTTATGATTGAAAATATATGTCAGTTTGCCAGTTATTTGCTGTACAGTTAAGGCCTTTAAGTGTAGATCCCTGAGTGAACATCCTTCTCATCTTTGGTAAGCTACACTTACAATTTACGTTCTGCGGTTTTTACTTTTGATTATATGGCAGGAGAAGATAAAGACAGCCTACGTGCAGAGTTTGTCTAGATTTTCACATTGTTATTCCAGTTTTATGAAGTTATTTGACACCTAATTTGGTGATTTTTTTTTTACAAGAAAACAATTTGCCTCTATTCTTTCCAAAGCATTCAATTTAGTGTTGCTAAAACATCCTTTTTGCCCTATTTCATTAATTATGCAACATTTAATTAATTTATATAATTATAAAAACAAGTAGAAATGACATGCGCAGGCTTGGGATCAGCAAGGCGCGGAGGTGAGAGTGGAGGCGTGCCAGGGCACCGAGAGTAGCCTTTTGGGCATCAGCACCGTGGATGCAGTGTATTGTACGGAGGGGATGGAGCTCGTTGGTAACCCTGACGGCTTGGTGGATGTAGACTGGCTAAGAAAGCTGTGCTGTAACTGTGTGTTGTGGAAGCAGAGTGTGGGCGCCATAAGGACATCTTATAGGGTAACCTGATTTGTTCTGGAGGTCAGAGAAAGCGTCCAGGGAGAGTCACTTGGGCTTTGAGGCTGAAGAGGAGAGAGCGTTCACTAGGGGCAGGTGTGGGTGAGTGGAGACTGCACTTACCAAGCTCTGAAGCACATTAGAGCTGGGAATACTGAGAAGATAAAGACGCCCCGTGTGACTGGGATGCAGGAAAGAAGGGTGAGAGTTGTGAGGAAATATGTTGGAGGAAGAGGAGGCAAGAGGTGGCCCAGATAGGTCCTCGCAAGTGCTGCTGAGAGAGTTTGGGTGATTATCGTTGAAGAAATGGCGAGTAATTAAAGGATTCAGATTTGCATTCTGGCTGCTGTTTGGAAAACGGAATGGAGGGGCATCAGTTAGGTTGTGGGTAGAACTGCCTGTGTGAAAAATGTCCTTGTCCTGAAAACTAGTCATTTTCCTATTTTAGCCACATGACCAAATTGGTCCTTGAAATATTTGAGGAAAAGCAGAACATAAATTTATCTTAGGTGTTGGTTGTTTCATCACCTAGGAAGACCTCGAACAGTATTTTCTATGCTGAACTCTTGCTCACCATTCTTTCCTTTTATATTTGTATTTATGTTTACTGTTTCAGCACATCATGTTTTCAAGGCAGAAGAAAGAGAAGTAAAAGTCATTCTTTTTAGCTTGAATCATGCTATTGACTTTCTTTGAAAGGACAAGAAATGTGTTTATCACTGTGAGTCTAAAAATTAACCATGAAACATCTTTCTCTACTTGTAAATTATGTGTAGCAAAGAAATGCTTTATTGCAATTTCATCAATAATTCAAATGCAACTTAAAAAGAAAGTAGGGCAGCACAAGGAAACAAGCACACTTGTCCCATAATTGAGTCAATTAAATAGTATTGAGTCCATTGTCATAGTTACATTGATGAAACAACTTTTATAACTACAAGAGTCTAATAAGAAATGAGGCCTCAGAACTATGAGGCAATGTCAAGGCATCTTTATTATTTTTTTTTTCTATTCTAAAATATGAAGAGTGAAAGCAACCTTTAATAGTGTGCAATAATGAAGGCACAGCCTTTGAAAGGTGCTCTTGCAGGGATTTTAGTAGATTTCAGGGCTGTGCGGTAATAGCCGAAGCCATTTGGAGCTGTGCATACATTACTATTCTGTGGCAGCATGATACAATAACGTGTGAAAAAGTAGACGATCGCACCTTGTTTAAATTTGCAGTTTTTGTGCATAATCCCACAGTAAGCTCTTGTCAGGTTTTATCTGTATAGAGGAGAAAAAAAAAGTTTATAGAAGCCTCCAGTTTGGGGTTGGATGTAAATATCTGCGTATTAAAACGAGATTTTCCTTTGATTGCATGTCACTTTTTTGAAAGATCAAGAGAGTTAAGTTTACATTCTATATAATATTTTACAGATTCTCCAGTGGAAGCTTCAGAATGCACATATCTAACCATCCAAAGGAAAGCGTGTGTCTGTCTTCTCTCTTTCTTATCTGCAAAGTGTGACTGAAAACTGGAGATTGATTCTTTTAAAAGCAATGATGGTCCTGTAATTTATGCATTTATATCAATGTCGGTTTTCAAGACAGTCACCCGGAAAAGCAAGCCCTTATTCCAATGATGCCATTGTTCAAAACATTTTGGAAAATTTCCTCTCTTGGAATTGTCTTTTGAATCATTTGCAAGTCTGACTAAAACATCCATCTCATTGCTTTCTAATTGCATTTTATACCAAGATTCATCATCCTTTTTTTGGTTCACCAGAGTTCACTATAAATGTCTCTGAAATTATGAAAATGGCTAAAATTGACTTTCAAATTATGAAAATTTGTCACCATTGAGGTTTAGAAGTGTATGTCTGTGTGTGTTACAGACCTAGAAAGCAGTTTCAAAAGGAGATAAACATACTATGAGTAAAGCTTGATTATTAGAGTGAGGATTCTAAGGTGACGACTAAGAAGGGAAAAACATGTTTGGACTTAGATGACAAGGTATGTTTGTTTAAAAACCAATCACATTACTTTTTAATGGTACTGTGTATTACTTTTTACAGTGTACACAAAGAAAAATGCAAATATGTCTTTTGGAATGTAAGACCATCATACATAATTAGTAGCATATTTTATTAGTAAGACAATTAAAGGATTAAGCAACTATAATACTAATCCTATGTTGGCAGATACTTCAGATAATGACCCTTACATGGGAACATTTCTGTATGATTTTTAAAATGTAAATACTGCCATCTACTCTCTGATCTGTGAGCATCCTACGTAATTTCTACTAACTTTCATATCTTTTGGAGGTAGTATTTGGTAGCATTTGAAGTTTTCATTGCAGTTAACCTCTTCATAGAAATAATTGACCCGGTTTTCAAAACTGTTAGTGCTTGTTTTCTTTACCATCAGTAAAGAACCAAAATTGTTACATGTGCTTGAAATGTAAAATAATTGGAGTGAATTCCAAATATTTTCTTAATTTAAGAAATCTGTGACAATTCAACACAGCTTACACAATGTTTATGGGCTGAATGATTTATGAGTAAAATGAAAGTGAAGTGGGTCCAAGCTGAAGTACACAGCCAAAATGTTCACCCCCCCACACACACACAGAATACCTTTATTGTGTCTTTTCCTAAATAGTTAGGCAATGAGGGAAATGATTGCCAGAGTTGAGTAGTTATTACTTTTTGAGTACTTGAGTTGGAATTACTGCTAATAGGAGAGTGAAAAATTCAAATATACTTTTTCAGTGGGAAGTTTTCTTCTGACCCTGCATCATCTAGGTAATTTCTGACTTCCAGCTTTAGGGCATTAACAATAGGGATCAGAATGCTTATGTTTTAAGAATGTCGTTGGTAGCGCTTTGAAAACTGGTAGGCTTAAGTACAAACCAGTGTCTGAATAGTGAAGATCTGGAATATGCTTCTGTGCCACCGTTCAATAGTTAACTCACCCATTGGAGACAATAAAGGCTTCTTGTTTTAACATAGTGTGTAATTTGTGTAGACTAATTTGTGTCATACTGATTCTTTTATCCTTGTTAACGAACTGTGTTAATTCTGTTTCCTTGCTTTATACTACTAAATGGATTTTCTTTTCCTGACTGTGTCTATCCCCAACTGTACTAAACATTTTAAAGCACAGGGTCTATGCAGGAACTGTTCCAGATTAATAGCTACTTCTTTCTTTTTAAGCACCTAGATTTGTATTAATAAAATTGGGTGCTGTTTCAGTTTTTCAAAGTTTGTTTTCCTAGAGGGGGGAACATTTTTGAGGGACTAAATACAAGTGAACATGTATTATGTCTTTTGCCTTTTGGTAACTTTATTTTACTTATTGATTGTCATGAAGTTTTGACAACAAATATCATATTTGAAATTCCTTTGAAGGAAGCTAAACACTGTGATATTGTTCATTTGCAGTATGATTGTTCACTGACAATTCTAACATCTGTAATAGATTAGAAAGTAAAATCCTAGCGTTTTTTTTTCCATTGAGAAAAGTAGATTTATACAGACTGTGTTATAAATGTATCGTAGTCTGCTGACCAAAAGTTAGTTTTATTCTTGTAAGAGTTTGGCTAGTAAGTAATGTTTATATAATCCCTATAAACATTTCCCCAGGACTGAAATTTGAGTGGAAAACTTTGTTTCCTAAATGGCTATAAGTGAAAAAAAAATGCTGCCTTGTCCTCTGATTGTGTATATAATGCGTGTGTGAGTGTGTATGTACGTGTAATTACAGCTCATAGCAAGTAATGCCAACATCGGGCAAAGAGGTGGAGATCTGGGAATTTGTTGCTTGAAACCCTGGGACAAAGTGTTCTGATCTGACCGGCAAACATAGCTGTGGACTTGAACTGGAATCTTCAGGGGCAGAAACCTCTTAAGTGTCTGGAAAATTGGCCTGTTGAGTCACCATGAAGGCACTAAAACAAAACTAATTTTAAGCAGGTCAGAGTTCAGTGATTCCCTCTGGAATTCAAACTTTTTTTAAGAGCCTCATGTTTAAGTGAAAAGGGTCAGAGTTGATGCACTGTTACAATGTTTTGAATGCTTTCCCTTAAGAACAGCCACCCAAGCTGGGATTAGCATGAGGAATTGCAAGGCTGGCACTTCAGCGTCTGGGTTAAAAATATTTTAAAGCAGTAAATGCAGTCAGTACAGAGAGATCCCTGGGAGCCTTTCTATTCAAAAATGTGTGAGCTCAGGGCAGCAACTGCAATGTAATTTAGGGCAGTGTATGCTTCATAGCTTGGGAGAATATTGCTTCCCGCTAATGTTGCATTGGAGGATGGTAGGATAGTAGTAATTTCGGAAGGTGGTATTCCTGTTTGTCTTACATCGGAAACTTCAGAATAAATAAAAGGAAACATCACTTGTGCAAGAAATGTAACTATGGAAAAGTACCAATGAATCTAAATTTGAACTGAACAGATACGAAACCAGCATGGGCGTAGGAAGGTTGTAGAGAAGGAAGCTACGGCAGAAAGGACTTCTCAGGAAGTGGATTGCGCAGGTACGTACGTGCCACAGCCTGCAGGTACCTTCAAGAAAGGGCTTTGGCAACAGTGAGGCGCTCCAGCCGTGACCAGGTGAAATGCCATCAAATAGTTGAGGAATTATTTTAGAAAATGGAAACACGTGAGATTTACTATCAGTAGTTGACATTCAGATGGTACCTAGATATCCCGAGTAAACCAAATCATCGGGAGTCAGAATCCCTTGATTGAGAATGTATTGGGAGATTATGGAGGCTGCACTCTGAGGTGTGTGGTTTTAAAGTCTTACTGTTAAATCAGGGCTCTTGGGGTTAAAATCGTATACTGTAGCTGAACGGGCATTTTCTCAGTCTAAAGTGCTTGTAGCTGACTAGAAGGAAACCTAAAGAGATTCTTAGACATTAAAAAGAGTATCATTTTATGGGTTGTGTCTAGCAAAGGGGAGAGGAACATTTTCTCTGTAGTCCTGTGCTTTCAAAGTTCGGGACTTGGGCAGCTATGAAATTTGGCTAGTATTAGTCTACTAATCTCCCTATAAAACTTTGGTTGTTCTTAATAGCTATTTTATTTTTCCATGTTACCAACTGCAGAATAATTCTCTTTCTCTTCATCATAAACCTATGATTTAAAGAAGCTTTAATTTTTAGTTATTTATTCCATAAATATCAGTTACTCCAATTGGAGGAATTACAGTTTGCCTTGTGTTTACGGCAAAGTCTGAAGAGATGGGAACTCAGTAGTGTCTTTTTATTTTAATGGGATAAGTCAAGCACATGTGATAATGTCTGCCAAAACATATCATAAAAAGGCATAAGGAAGAATGAAAAGCTGAATTACTGTTGTGTGACAGGATGACTCTGTTAGACATTTTTCAATCAGAAACTGACCTGAGCAGTGCTGAAAGACTAGAAGACGACTTTAACATTTCCTTTATAATATAGGTCACCAGAGAGTAGGCTTTGGTTTGGATTCTTGAGTTCAGTTATGTTCATAATTATTAACATTTTGAATGCTGCTTATTTTAGCATAGTGATGAGGAAAAATAATAAAATTAGAAAAAGTAAAATAAATGTTTCTAAGAGCTGGTGTTAGAATTGTAATGCAGGGTTACTTTTTGGTGTAAATACTTCACTTTTCTCTGACTCTTAATTATGGGCCAGAATTTAAAAATTTTGACCAGGGATTTTCACAAATAAAATTTATTGACCATCTGAACTGTGTGAAGAAATAGATAGAAACGTCAGTCTACTCAATATTCTAATTCATTATTTCAGAATGACTAGTTAATACTTTTTATCAGCAGTGACTTCTTTTAAAATGTAATTGTGGCTCTCAGCCTTTGTCCCCCTCTGTCCTGCACATGTTTGCAAGGAGAGCTCTTGAAGAGAAGACTCTCAAATTGGTCTGACAGGAGGATACTCTGATCCATTTCTGTTTCCTCTGGACGCTGTCAGCTGTTAAGCTTGTGGTGGCAGAGTGCTTATGGCCATGCTGGGCTGGTCCTTTTGTTTAACTAGCATTTCTCTTCGCTCCCCACTTAACTAGCTGTCAGAATCCTCTGGGTCGGCCTCTAGTTTGCCTCATCGCCAGGACACCTGAAACTTCTTCTGAGGCAGGGCCTGTGATTTCCTGACAAATCGGCACCTCAGTGGGGAGCTGCGGCACTCACCTCTATCTTCCAAGGGTTAACAGTAACCTGTAATAATAATTTGGTGACACAAAATGCTTCTTTTTATGCATTGCCTATTTCCAGAGGCCTAATTTAGGTTTGTATCAAAATGGATATCACAAACAGCACAGCTCCCTGCTGAGAAGCAAAGTGCTGCCAGGAGACTTTCTTCGATTCTTCGGGTGGCGTCTGGGAGGGCTGCGGACACATGGGGGCCCGGGGAAGCAGTCCTCAGCCCCTTGTGCTGGGGCTGAGACAGGCTGTGGTGGAGAACGGTTTTCAAAGGCGGAATAGCGTTATGGAATCCTTACATTAGGAACGGAACCTTGTTCTGTTGCACTTGATAGGAGGCAAATTTTAGAACAAGGAAAACAGCAGAAGTGGTTACAACAGCTATCTTATATTTCTTTGTGATTTTCATACTTCATGCTCTAGCAACAGTGGCTGAGCTTACCCGGGTGTAAACACAAACATGATAATACAGTGCAGAGAAAGTGTTAAACTTTGAGTCCATTAAAAGTCTTAATTCCTCCTCACAGAACCCTTGGCTGTGCCAGGGTCAGCCTGAGACCGGTTGGAGAAGCAGGCGAAGTTAATCGGTCAGTGTGGCCCATCTTCTCTAACCTTTTCCCCTATTTTTACATCACCCAGTACCCAAACATGCGAGTTCCTCTATTGTCCTAATGCTTCTCCCAAGAGAAAGCAAATTGAAAACAAACACAAATTTATCATTTTTCTTAGTAAATTATACACAGGGGTATTTGTACTTTAAATAAACTCATGAAGCGTTTTTTTTTTTTTTTTTTCTTTTCTTTATAAATGTTTAGAGTTAGAATTTCTGGCTATGCTGGTTGGAAGAGATAGGACAACTTTGGAAATATTCCTTTGCTGAAGTGGGCCTTCTGGTGAGCCCTTACCTCACAGCATACAGGCTCAATTACCATTACAGCTAAGCCGGGCGCCGATTTTAGCCCATATATGGGATGGTGAATGACTGCTTCTTAGAACTCAGGCATGAAGGCATTTATGCATTTCTATGCTTTAGGTTCCAAGGCAGCTTCCAGCTTAGGCCTTTGCATTCCCCGAGCCTGGTTCGTGCACCTGATAAAAGGAAGGGAAGAACCTCAGGGAGCTGGGCAGATTATCAGGAGCTCCATCCCAGGACGTTAACTCCCACTTCATCGTTTTGCTCTTGCATGTTTTCTGAGAGCACACGGTTTTTCTTGGCCTGATGCTTCCCCAAGTGGCCAGCCCTGGCCTCTTCTCCGTACTCTGGGGATGTGTTCCCAGAGTCTGTGCTTCCCGCCTGCCCTCGTAGGAGCAGCTGTCCTTGCGTTCCCACTCCCACTCCCACTCCAGGGAGAGGCTTGGGTGCAAGGCTCTGGCACATACTTGATTTGTGCATCTCTAGCACAGCTTGCTCAGCTCTGCATTTTTGGCCCAGTGAACATGTTGAACATGTTCATATACATGTTCACCTTGGGGTATATCCATGTAGGGATAGTAAATATGGTTTCTTTTTTGAGGACTCAGTTTTAAGAGCTGCTATTTGATGTCTATTGAAAAAATTGTATGCAAGTAACATGTTCATGACATTCCTTTTGATACTTTAAAAAGCGATATAAAAACCAGAATTTTAAGGAGTTTCTGCTTTAAAAACTGCTTTCAGACACATTATATCTATTTCCTTATTTAATTGGCTATAATTCATTTTGTAAATGTTATTCTTTGAAAGCAGGGAGACATTTTACCACCATGGACTAAGAGTTTGATCACTTTTCTTAGGGACTGCACAGATTTTCCTTGTAATAGCAGCTCCCTGAAGAAAACCAGAGAAAAGAAATAACATCAAACCTTCAACTGTAGCTTTTGTCCCATTTAAATTGCAATGGACAATTTTGAAAAATGTAAGTGGGGTGATGTAAGATGGACTTTTAGCTCTCTTTTCAAAGTTTCTTCCTAATTTTGTGCTTATTTCAAAACCTTTACCTAGAATGAGAGTATATTCATTTGGTTTAATGTCCTTTGTTTTTGTGGTCTTGTTTTTTTATAATGAGTGGTGGGTAGAAATGTAACAGGGCCATGCTTTGGGATCTGAGCTTCCTTTGGACCCCATAGGATGTCAATGGACTCATTAGGATTTAGCCAAGTTTTATGCATTATTCATAATATACATTCACAGCGTGCACACTAACGACTGTCTCCTGTGTCTGCTTAGTCAGAACCATTTGCATGCTGTATTATGGAACCATAATACGGAATGCATTTAGCCACATTTTCTGTATTATCTTTAATACATACTGTCATCATATTCTGTTATGGGGTATGTGGTGAATGTGTTTAAACAATAGCATGCACTTGTGCATTATGATTCCATAAAAACAAATATATAATAAAAGTCTTGATGGAAGTAATTATTGCATATGTGCAATAACAGTTTTTTTTAAAGCCTTCATATTATTTCTAGTTTGCGTTTATTGTTTGATTATCTAGTTATTTGTTTTATGTTGTTTTATGCCTGCTGGACTGATGTCCTGAAAATTTTAATTTTGAAAGCAACATACCTTCTTTATCCCTCTTGTATCTTACCTCATTAGTTTCCCTAAATGAGTATTTAAAAATATAATATTTAAAAGAGACTTGATGATTAAGAAAAGCATGTCTCCTAACTACCAATTAAAGACCTTTAGAGTATTTGTTATAAAGATCCTGTGTTCCGTGTATCAGCAAGAACTCTGCTGTGTATGTAAGAAATTAACATCAAATTATTAGCAGCACATCTATCTTCCAAATACAGAATAGAGAGGTTCTGAGCTCCGATGTCAACAATGACACCAATACATCTAGAGAATTGGCACTTTATCTTTTTACCTCAGACATCTTGCTTGCAAAATGGAAATGACCACTATTTAATTTCAATAGAATGTCAGATTCACTGTGTTTTTTAAAAATATTAATTTGGAATGGAAAGAAAAGAATCTTGAAATGCACCTGTGTCACAGAGTTGAACAAAACAAAGATTTTAATTAAGACTTTAAATGTTAGTTTGTTCAAAAGTTTAGAAAGGGGGCGTGTGTGACAGTCTCTAAATCAACTTGCTTTGCAATGATGGAAATAGAAGGTTCAGAATATAATAAAAGGGATTCATTGAAATTGTAAGGATTTTCTTTTGAGAGGGTTACTGGTGGTTTTCCAATGGTTTGAAATAATCTGGTTTCTGCTTAGCTACAAGTAAACTCATTTTAGAATGTTAACTTTGAAAATCCTATGATTATTCACTTAGTGTCACTCAAATCTAGTGCTTTTACACATGACCACTTCTTTCATTGTGAAACCATTTAGGAACAGATTTGGAGTTAGACGCATATATGAAGATGGTAGTTTTCATTTGAAGGACCATTAGTTTTTTAATTGATAGCGATACTTTTATCAGTAATCTGTTTTACTTGGAATCAATCTTATTAAATTTATCTCCCCCCCTAGACATTGTTGGTGAATTTGTTTCAGGTAAATGATCTAATGGAAAATTCACAGTGTACCCACTTGGTAATGTAGTAAACCATCCTTCTCTCTTCCCTTCTTTTTAGCTAGTTTGCTATTAGGCATTCAAATGAAATGGCTTTTGTGGTCATGTCCATGATCTTTGGGAATCTGGAGAGAATATAAAGTTGGTGAAAAGTCCAACTAACATATTTTCTGACTTTCTCAGTCTATTGTTCTGTGTTTTCCCATCGACTTTCACATAGATGTTTAGGTCATCTCTACATGTTGAAAAAGCAATAGGCTTAAACCTATTTGTTCTGGATTTACTTCCAAATGTGATGGGTTGAATTCCAAGTAGCCAGACCTCAAGGTGGGGCAGAGAAGGATATTGAACCATGAACTCACCAAAATCTACATGTTTTGATTTTGAAATCATATGAATTTGTCAGTTAAGAAGGGATAAATTGGGGATTAAAGAGGTAGATAAAAGAACACATCCCCTTAAATGGATTCTTGTTTGCAATATGCAGAGGGAAGGGAACTCATTGGCTCCTGTTTTAACAAGCTATTTTCTTTTTACTTTATTTAAATTATTTTTAAAGAAGCTTTAGATTCTGTAAATGATACATTAAAGATATAGGGAGACTCTCATATATATATACGCCACCCCTCTCTCACTTTTCCCCATTAACAGCATCTTTCATTGGTGTGGTACATTTGTTACAATTGATGAACACATATTGAGGCCAGTAGTTTACATTATAGTTTACACTTTGCACACACATTTTAATAGGTTTTGACAAAATGTGTAATAGCCTGTATCCATCATTGCAATGTCATTCAGAACAATTCCAGTGTCCCAAAAATGCCTCATGTTACATCTGTTCTTCCCTCTTCCTCCCATCAGAACCTCTGGTGACCACTGTCTTTATATCAATGTTACAAGTTCTTCCACTGCTAGAATAATAAGGCTACTTTAATCCATAGTTGCATTCCCCCCTTATGTTTGTTTGTTCCTCAATTGTGAGGATTTTGGGATGGTGATACCCACTGTGTTTCTGATTGAGAGGGGGCTTAGATCCTTTGGGGTGGATGGATAGAACTGTATTGCTTGCAGTTGTAGATATTCTGTTTTTTTGGGATGGGCATTGTATTAGTCAGCCAAAGGGGCGCTTCGAATATACCAAAAATTGGTCGGTCTTTATAAAGGGTATTTATTTGGGGTAGAAGCTTACAGTTACCAGACCACAAAGCATAAATTTCTTCCCTCACCAAAGTCCATGTGTTGGAGCAAGACAGCTGCCGATGTTTGCCAGTGTTCAGGCTTCTGGGTTCCTCTGTTCCTGGGGCTGCATTTCTCTCTGGACTTAGCTTCTGTTTCCTCCACAAGTTCAGCTGTAGACCATGAGGCTCTCTATGCTTTTGCGTCTCTCCACAAGGCCAGCTGTAGACTATCGGGAGAACGGCTTACTTGTCTTCTCCTGGAGCGCTCCTCTCCAACTTCAGAACTGCTTCTCAAATCTGCTTCTCAAATCTGCTGCCTTGCTTTTTACACTTGAGACCACACCCACCAAGGGGTGGGGCTCAGTTAATGCCCTAATCATAAACCAATCATGCCCAGATGAACAGATCAGTTTACAAGCATGATTCAATTTATATTTTTGGAATTCATAATTAGATAAAACTGTCAAACCATTACAGGCATTGTCCCTCATCATCCTTTTGTTAGTTGCCCTGGGCAAGTCTGATGAACTGGAGATTGGTGTTGGAACATTGCTGAGATTCAGGGCTCAACCACCATATGAACAGACCAAAGATTTAAGTATATGGGACATATATTTAATAAGTATAGTGCTAATTATAGGTTCAAATAAAAGGGGCAGAAGAGCCATGTATAGGGAAATTATAAATGAATCTAACTCTTTTACATTGGGGAACATATATTCCAAGGTAAGGCCCCCTGACAGCATGCTGAATTCCTGATATTGTCTGCCCTGCCTATATTGTCTAGATGTCTCTAGAGCCCTCAGGAGCCCCCCTGCTTGAGGCACTATTTACTGTGGCAGTCAATAAGATTCTTCTGAGACATGCATAAGCATAACCTCTGGAATGACCTCCTGACTCACTTTGAAATCTCTTAGCCATAAAAACTCATTTGTATTTAATACTTCCCCCTTTTGATCAAGGTCTTTTTCCAAATGCATTGCTAGTTGGTACTTGGTAATAATCCCTTGGTGCCAGGGAGGCTCATGCCCAGGAGTCATGTCCCATGCAGAACAAGAACAAGGTTCAGAAGTACAACCATCAATGTCAAGGGCCTGGTGTATTGGTCTGTCCTTCTTCACTAGGAACTGCCTGTGTACTCTAGGGATTCTTGCCACTCTATTAAAGAATGTACCAGGACTTCCCGGGATGGGAATTCAATATTCTTTCAGTAATTGTGTGGGTCTCCACCCACTGAGACAACAGCCCATGACCACGTGAACACATTCATATTCCATAAGGCACCCAGGTGCACCCCTCCCCACACATTCTCCCATCACCAACACCATGCACCAGTGATCCTCCTCTGCCACAGTTGTGACTGTTCTGAAATCTAAAACATCTTCAGAGACAAAGCCACAAAATAAATAAATAAAAAAAATAAAAATAAAAATAATAAGTAAAAAACAAAAAATAAAAAATTATATATTGTCTTTCATCACCATAAGATATGCTATCTTTTATTATGTACAGTGACAGTTTCTTCTGTGTGTACCCCCAATGCCTTAATTTTTGCTTTATTTTCAAAGAAGCTTTAGGTTACAGAAAAGTCTCATAGAAAATATAGGGAATTTCCCTATATCCCATCCCCTCCCCTTCTCACATTTTCCCCTATTGATAACATCTTACATGAGTATGGTACATTCATTGTAATTGATGAACAAATATTGAAAGATTACTACTAACCATGGTCAGTGGTTTACATCGTTTATATTTTGCACTGTACACTTTTATACATTTTGACAAAATTTATAATGTGCTGTATCCGTCACTGGAAGATCTTGCAGAACAATTCTAGTGCCCTAAAAATGCCCTATGTTTCATCTATTCTATTTCCCCCCCCCTCCCCTTGGGACCTATGGTAACCAGTAAGTTGCAGTTTTTGAAGAATAAAAGTCATAGTTACAAGCATTAATATTGAGGGTTTGACATATTGGTCTGTTTTCTGTTATTAGAGACTGCCTATATTCTTAAGAGATTCATTTGACATTTCATCTCATTAGGCTACTTAGCCAAATTGGTTGTTTTTTTCCAACTTCTACTGACAATTTAAGTAGTTCATTTGCACAAAAAGTCGTCACACTAATTTTTGGTTATTTTTTCAAATTTTTAGAAAAGCATTTTATATATGTTTGGATGAAATGGAATGCTTAGCAATTGTTTATATTTTTATTTATTAAGATATATTTATAAATCAGGTGACTAGAAATGAATTTGCTGTTTTAAAAGTCAGAAATTATATAAATATAATTCAGCGTAGACACTTTCAAGACAAAACACCTATTTTAAATGATAATGAAATGGCTCAGAAAATTTCTCAAACTCCTCTTTTGGAACTTCCTTAGAACCTGAGGCATACTCTGATAACCTCAGTAGGCAAAATTTCTAACTTTGAAGGATATTTGAAAATAGTCAAAGGATATATTTGGCCAAGACTGTAAGTAACCCATGTAAGTAATCAAAGTGGGGGTTCTATAAGTTATGGAACTAAAGTAACTGGTCTATTTTATTGGGTTATTCATAAATTGGATGATTCCAAAACAGGGGTTCCAAAAGTATTTTAAGTAACAGGGAGATGAATATATAGTTTCTTAAGATGAAATTTTTTGAAGGACCACACTTTCCTGTTTACAAAGATTCTGATAGGTTTAATGTATGTTTCATTACTTTATAGCTGTACCTCACATAATCACAATATGTTACATGTTTTGGGGTGCATCTGTTAATAACTGACATGCAAAAATATATATTTTAGACTGCTGTGCCTGTTCTTTCCAAATTAGGAAAAATGTAGAAGGTCTTTCAATTCTGAGCTAAGGAAAGTTGTCCAAATGGAAGCACAATTTTTATGCCTTTTTGTTTTTTTCAGAGTTATTAATCAATATTTCCAGAGTCTAAATATCTTAACAGTGGATTTTTTCTACTTAATATTGATTAGAGGTTGCTTCAATTTTTTCTTGTAATAAAACTTATCTCAAGAAGTTTCTTTGTTTGAATTTATTTGCTGATCCTTCAAGACTAGTCTGGCTACTTGTAGACTGACACAGTTATTTACAAATAGATCATTTCCATAGATAAACAGTAATAAACTTACACATTCATATATTCACAGAGTTTCATGACTAACTTACATAGAAATACATTTCAAAAGACCAAAAATTTGAAGATCTATTTGATAACAAACTGGATATTCTTAATTTATGTGCTCAAGTGGATGTCAGATATTACCAAGACCAAATCCCTCATTTCAATATCCCCCACGTTCCTTGGAATACAGCACTACCAGTAGTAATACCAGAAGGGTTGACATAAGTAGAAGAAGGTTCAAAAAAGAATGCTGGATTAAGAGAAAATCTTATTGGTGTTTTAGTTTGTATTACGTGTAGATTTGATATTCTTGAGGATTGTTAAGAAATGGAACAAGTTTTCTGGTGAGGTGACTAAGGGGAAAAATTCAAATTAATGTGTGTACTAAAAATAAGGTTTGGATTAGGTATTTATTTCTTTTCAAATCTGAATTAAGGTGAATATAACTTTGTCAATAATTTTAGTTACCACCATAACAATGCAGTGGGAATTTAAAAGTACTGTGGAATCCTGGCAGTTTTAGTAAATGTAAAATTTTTAAAAAGTTTTCTTTATCTTAATTTATCTATCTAAATTTCAGTTACAGTTTTTGGTGTAATTTTAAGACATTGCTCTTTAATCTACTCTGAACAATTGCATTTTGCTAGCACAGTCTGTAGTCCAGAGAAGGACATAAGCTTATTTAGCTAAATTAGCAAGTTTATTCTCCCTCTCTCTTCCCTGCTTCCTCTCCCTTACATCCTTCCTTTCTTTTTTTGTACTTTAAATCCCTAAGTCAGCTCTGTTTGCATATTGGATATGAGTGTAGCTGGGAAATGAGAATTGGCTTTCTAGAAAAGTTCTGTATATTATTTTATAAGACTTCTTTTAGATCTCAATGGCTTGGATTTGTGTACCAATCAGGCTGTCACGCCCCCATCCAGACTGCATTGCTCCTTCAGAAGCCGCAGCTGCTGAGTGGACTTGTCACCACCTGAGTTTCCTTACCTTCTCTGAATCTTCCTTTCATCATCTGTAAAGTTGGGTTTAACTCATAGGGGTTTTGAGAGGATTAAAGAGTCATTTATATGAATGCATTTTGTAAACTGTAAAGTTCACATCGATGTTAGCTCTTCTAACCTTGGTTTTGTGAAATGCAGAGTAAAAGGGACCAAGATAGATTTGCAGCTATTTTTGTTGATGGGTCTTATGTTCTTCATGTTGTAGGAGCCTTTGGAGGAAGATAAACCTTCATAGCTTTTCAACTGGAGTGCCACTAGCCCTGTGTAACTCCTGAAGAGATACAAGGTCTGCTCTTGGTTTACATTCATGTTGGTTGCTCTATGGTTAAGAATGAGATTTGTGAGAGTACCACGGAGTGTTGACAGTACCTCTCATGACCTTTATCCCCTAACTTTCCTAAGAATCTGCTTGTTTTCTTTTTCTTTTTCTTGAGTAATATAAATATAAGTTTTATTTCAGGCCTCTGGGATGATGTGTATATTTTCTTTTTGTTAATAGGTATGTGATATCTAAATCGACTATTTATGACTTATTTTGATAGCATGCCACAACCATCCCAGTAGCAGTGCTTAATATTTGTTTTAAGAAATTTACCACTGCAGACAAATTTATTTTAGACCGATGTCACTGAAGTACAGTGAATTGGAGGAAAAAAATCCCTCACTGTGGTAAGGTAAGGTGGTATATTATCTGAGTTCATAGGAGCCATGTGTAATCTGTCTTTTCTCATGGATTTTAGAAATTCTTTGCATATTCATTGTTTGTTTCCACTCTCTGTGTAGTAACTGGCCTCTAAATGTGGGCTGTGCTGATAAGTTATAATTCCAAGTGCAGTGAAAGGGACAGACATTTCTGGTTATTGCATGTGGCACCTTCATTCTGAGCTTAGGCAAGGAACTTCATCTCTTTTTGGCCTCATGCTCCTTCATTCCTGTCTTCCTAAGGAGGCAGGGGTTGTGTATTTCACAAGACTGCTCACAGGAGTAATGAGTTAATATATGTCAAAAAAAAGTTCGACTAATCTTCAACTGGAAAGTGGCATACCACCACCGTAATACTGAGCGTTTGCCAGTGACTAGAGGCAAACCATAATTTCCAGGCTTTCAGGAGTGTTTGGCAAATTTTCTTCAAGACTTTGAATTGATCTGTGGAAACAGTATTTTTAGAACTGGAACAGGAGAGATTCCATAGCCTAAAATCCTTCCCTCGATCTGCTTAAAGAAACGGAGGTTCAGGGGTACTGGATGAGATTTTTAAGGCCATACTGGTAGTAGAATCGACCATAGATGCAGGCCTGGGGCTTCCGGTGCAGAACCCCCTTCGCTGCTCTCTGAGCATGGCGGGGCCTCCTGTTTGGCATTCTCTGGTGCTAAGATTTCTTTCAAGTTAGAGTGATACAGTAGCACTCACCGGTCTCTCAGAAACACAGGGCTCTGGAGAGGCATTTTCCTTTTGCTTTCTTTTTCCCCTTGTGGTTATTGACAAAGCTTGGGATCATGTTGAAACTTGTTGCAGTCTCCAGGAAACTCTTTCAACTTTTAATAGTTATCACCCTGCTCCTAATTAACAAGTAACAAGCATGATTATGCCCTACTAAGTTGGAAAGACTTGTCAGACTTTAATATTTAGATGGGGAAAAGACCTCCGGCAATGAAAAAAATGTCTCTGTTGATGTTTTCCATAAAAGGGGATATACAGTTCAAAATCCACAGGGCCGACTCGCCACTGCTTGTAAATCAGATCCTGAGAAATGGCTAGGAAGAGAGCATTGTTAGTCGTGGCTTACCTTAACACACAGTGTCCCCTGGAATTCAGTAGCTTTCTTCTCATCAAAATCCTGTATGATGAGCCACAAGGAGATTTTTCTTCCCCCATGTTTTGCCTGAAATGAAACAAAAATAATAAGAATGCTTTATGGAAGTGTGTGATTAGGACAGTTTTTTTGCAAGTGAAAGTTTTGCTAGTGTTAACCATTTAAATCAAATAAATAGGGGCTGGCTCAATAGCCCAGTGGATAGGGCACCGGCATACCACATGGGAGGCCCTGGGTTCGGTTCCCAGGGAACCTCTCCTAGCGGGCAGACCGCCTTGAGAATGGCAAGCCACCATGGGCGGGCCAGAGGCGCCGTGGGCAGGGCAAAAAGCTGCCACGGACAGGGCAAAAGTCGCCACGGACAGGGCAAAAGCCGCCACGGGCGGGGCAGGTCGCCCGCGAATGGAGCGCAGCCAGCCACCCGCGAACTGAAAGCCGGCCGTGAATGGACGCAGAAGCCGCCTACAAGCGGGGAAAGCCGTGCCTGCGCAGTGACTACTCTCGGCGCATCGCCGCAGCAGGGGGGAAGGGGAGATATGTAATAAAATAAATAAATCTTTAAATCAAATAAATAATGTGCCTCTAACCAGAAGTAAGTTTTTTGATCATCTAAACTTAATTCACCATTTCTGTAATAATTGACATCTATGTTTATTACACTAGTTTTATTCCTAATAAATGAGTAGGTTATTCAGCTCCCCTTCCAAGCCAGTTGGTTAAGTGAGTACATCTCTGCTCCCCCAGCTGCTCCAGGGTGAAGAGCTGGGCTTAGATGATTTAATCTGATACTGGTTGATGTGAATTGAGTTTCTCGGAGGGTGTCAGAAGACTGTTGTCTTATTTTCTTTAGGTTATATTTAGCAACATTTAAAGAGACAAAGATAAATCTACAATAGAGAAAAGGAAAAGAAACATGAAAATGGTGTCCCTGTTATCACGTGTTGTCTGGTAGGCTCTGGAAATTGAATTGTTGCCTCAGTGTCCTATCTAGATGTCAGTTCTGGTCATGCCCCAAGCCAGGTTTTAGTGCTTTTCTAGTCTCAGCAGACATCAATGTGGCAAGTTCTAACTTTGGCTATTGAAATGATAAAAATACAATTAGATGACCAACTCTCACCTTTCTGCTTCAGATCTTTTATTTATGCATCTTCGCTCCATTTCAAATCATAGTATAGAGAGAAATCTAGCCTAAAAAGTTGTTCCGTGTAGACAACATTTTGCTAGGGAGGTTACAATCTCCCTATATTTACGATCTCCCAACCCATGGCTTGGTGAATTGAGTATCTACCAAGTGTCACACACTCTTTTTAGGCATTAAAGATATAGCAGTGAAAAAAAAGTAGCTCCTGTCCACAAGGAGCTTATAATCCAGTGGGTACAATAGAAGGTAAACTACAAGTGAACACTTATGATAATTTCGTTTGAAGAAGAATAAATAAGATAGTATGATAGAGAGTAGCTCCCAGAATCTGCTTTTGTTGAGGTGGTCAGGGGAAGGAGATGGCGTTGAGTTGAGATCTGAGTGAAGAGAAGGAAGAATCCGTGTGTGATGATCTGGGAGAACAGCATTCCAAGGAGAAGGGCTAGCACATGCTGGGGCCCAGTGCTGGGAGAAAGCCCGGTTTGTTCTGGGTGGGAGAGAAGTGACCCTTTCTCCTCTCGTTTCATATTTCCCATACCTCCTCTCCCATCCTCACTCTCAGCTCGTGACCTTGTTTCCTGTTCCTTTTAGAAAACTGAAGGAACAAGAAGAGAAATCCTTGAAGCTTCATCACCCCAGCTCTGCACCTGCCTGCTCTTCCTTGTCCTTATGGTGAAACTGTCTGTGGCCCTAGCGATGGCTGACTGCTCCACTTCCGTGTCCATTCCCTCTGCCCTCATACTTTACCCCTCTTTCCTGCGTCATCAGATTTTCCCTCTCTTCAGGATCTTTCCCATTAGCCTATCAACTTGTTATTTCTTCCATTTTATGGAGAAAGACGTTCGTTTGATACTCCAACCCATACACATTTGTCTCTCTCTCTTTATAGAAGTATTCCTTGAAAAAGTTGTCTAAATTTTCCTCTCCAAATTCTTCCCTCTCCTTTTCTCTTGAAACCACGCTAATCAGGCATTTGCTTTCGTCATGCCATGGAAACTGTGCTTTATTAAAGTCACTGATGACCTCCATGATGTTATGCAAATGATCAATCGGCAGTCTTCACCTCACTTGTCTCAGCAGCAGCATTAAGATCATTTACTCTCGTTGCCTCGTAACTACGCGCTTCAGGTGGCTTCCATTTTCTTGGTTTTCCTCCTACCCGCTGGATACTGCTCTTCTGTTCTTATTTTGGTTCTTTTTCATCACTGAATCTTTAAACATTGGCATGCCCTAGGTCTTAGTTCTTGGACCTCTTCATTTTCTATGGAAACAAAAATATTTATTGTTCTTTATCCAGTCTAATGGCTCTAAATGCCTTACTTACACTGATGACTTCTCAATATATGTCTGGAGCCAGAGCTCTCCCCCAGACTTCAACCTTGTGTATCCATCTGTAATGGTTTGACAGTTTTATGTAATTATGAATTCCAAAAATATACATTGAATCATGCTTGTAAACTGATCTGTTAATCTGGGCATGATTGGGTTATGATTAGGGCGTTGACTGGGCCACGTCAGTAGGGCATTGAGCCCCGCCCCTCGGTGGGTGTGGTCTCAAGTATAAAAGGCAAGGCCAAAGACAGAGGGAGCAGATTTGAGAAGCAGATTTTTGAGAAGCAGTTCTGATGTTGGAGAGGACGCCCCAGGAGAAGAGAAGTGAACCGTTCGCCTGATAGTCTACAGCTGACCTTGTGGAGGAAGTGCTAAGCCCAGAGAGAAACGCAGCCTGGGAAGAGAGGAACCCAAGAAGCCTGAACCCTGGCAAATGTTGGCAGCTGTCTTGCTCCAACACGTGGCAATGGACTTTGGGGAGGGAAGAAACTTAAGCTGTGTGGCCTGGTAACTGTAAGCGTCTACCCCAAGTAAATACCCTTTATAAAAACCAGCCAATTATTGGTATATTGCAAAGGCAACTCTTTTGGCTGACTAATACATCTGTCCTTGAATGCCTGAAAGACAATTTAATATATTAAGTACATAAATGAGCTCCAGATGACCCTGCACCTTTTTCCTCCCCTCCCCCACAAAACCTCAGTTTCCCCTACAGTCTTTGCCATCTCAGTTAATTGCATCTCCATTCATCCAGTTGCCCAGGCCAAATCCTTGAAGTCATCCTTCCTCTTCTCTTTCTTGAACGTTTTAACCCTCAGGAAATCCTGTCTTCTCTAACTTGAAGTATATCCAGATTCTGGCCCCTTCTTACCACTTCCTTAGCTACCTGTAGTCCAAGCTATCAATGTCTCTCATCTGGAGAATTGCAGAACCTCCTAACTGGTGTCCCCGCTGCCATCGTGAGCCTTCTGTAGTCAGCGTTTAACACAGCAGCCAGAGCCACCACAGTGAAATGTACATTGGTCATGTGACTCCACAGTTCAAAGCATCCACTGACTTCTGTCTCTCTCAGATCAATCGCCAAATTATGACAGTGGATTACGAGGCCCTAACCAACTGGCCTTCCCCTACCTCTTGGACCTCATTGCCTAATATATTCCGTTTTCTTAATCTCCTCCATCCATACTTGATGTTCCCCCAACACTCCCAGTCTGCTCCCATCCCAGGGCTTTGGTACCCGCTGCTTCGGCTGCATAGTCGTCTCCCTCCAGATACCTGCATGGCTTTCTCGCCCCTTCTCTGGGGCTTTACCTCAATGTGTTTTCTTAGTGAGTTCCTCCCTGGCCATGCCATCTAAAATTTTACCACCCTTTTCAAACCTCGCTAAGAACACACGGTTCTTTCTCTTCCCTCTTTCCTGCTTTATTGTTCTCTTTAGACCTTATTACCATCTTGAACTTACTATATTTTAATTTTCTTGTTTCCCTCAACTAGAATGTAAGTTCCCTGAGGAGAGAAATAGTTGTCTGTTCTGTTCATTACTGTATTCCCAGAACTTGGATGAGTGCTCAGTAAATATTTTTAAATGAATAAATGAATATAAAAGCCTGCTGAACCAGAAAGAGATGAAGGTAGCAAAAGTTGTACAGGATTCAGTGAGGTAAAGTTTCATTTCTTGGGACTCAGCCTACAATGCTATGTTCAATTTTCAGGCCCAGCATTGTTTCCTACTCATGGAACTTGTGTAATTTTAAAGAGAATAAAGATGTAAAGAAAAGAATAAAGATGTTTAGATCCTCTCTTGGAAGTATAATGTTCATGTAAAATCTACATAATCATACTTTATTTAAAGAAGTTAGAAAATACATAATTGAACTATATAAAATTGCTGTATAGGCTACAGAAGTGTTGTTTCCTAAATATTAATACAAATACCATGTTAAGGAAGTAAAACAATTTAAAGTAATGGTTTTTGAAAAAACTTACAGGTGTAAAAGAGAAGCATATGGTCGAACAGAGATTGCCAATGAAATTGACAGATGATTAACATTCATTAAAACTTTTAATTAACACCTTGGAAAATTCCATAAAATGATACTGTATGTAAATGACTATGTGTGATATCTTGGAGCATTCTCTTACCTGTTTTACAGAGGGGGAAAAATGGATCACAAAACTGCTTATGATAACGATTTTTTTTTTAGCCCTGGGTTTGTTTCAGGTGTTATCTAGCTGTGTCAATCATGCCAATTTGAGCTGCCAATATTCTAAATATATTTGGCTGAGACATAAGTGATTCTCTGTATTTTCTGGAGGAAAGAAAAACTACCTTTTAGTTTTTTATTACTTCTTTTTACATTTCCTGATTAAGTAAATCTGGAAGAATTTAAACTTTAACATGGAGTGTTTCCAAGCTGATTTAAAATCAGGTTCATTTAAAATGTGGTTAATAAAATTTGTGATCAATAAATTATTGATAAAACAACCCTGAACTTTGTAAGAAGTTGGTTTTGTGAGGGAATCCATAAGCTAAACTGCACTTTGTTCTGTACATTCAGACTGTATTTTCTACTGGCTATTTTCAATGAAATGAGAGTTGATGTTTTCTACTAGAAAAGAGAGGTAGTTGGTACAAAGGTTTCAAAACTTTTGTACAGGCACAGTTACAATAGGATTTTCTTTATTAATTTTTGAATTCTGATGAAAGGACAGCTTTTAGCATTTTGCTGAGAGAGTTGTGGTATGAATATAAGCTTACCTAGTTGTTACTGATTTCTAAACCTGGGGGATGGTAAAAAACACACACACACATAGAATTAGGTTTTCTTTGACAGAGCTGTGAATTGGTTGTTATTAGATAAGGTGTTTGGTCAGGGAGAAACAGCCACTGGTGACCATTAGGATGTGAATTATTGTCCCATGTGATATTGCGTTCCCCTGGAGATGGAAAGGGTATATGGCTTGTTTTTTCCTACTGTCTGCTTATAATTACTGCATTTAACTTCCTTGGCCTCCCTCTTTTGCCACTCCCCACCCCTCCCTCTCCCACCCCTTTCCCATCTTGTTGCTGCCAGTCTCTGCTACTTTCCCCACGCTTCTTGGCTTGGTGCCTGTTGACTTGGCCGTTGGAGCCACATACAGGCAGTGGTGGCTCTCCTTTACTGCCTGCGTGGTCGTGTTGATTTGGGAATGATTTTAAGTTTTCTTGAAGATTTCCATTTTTACATGCTATTCAATAGAATTTATTAATTTACCATCCAAGTTTCCTCTTTGGTCAAGAGGCAGTGAGGCAAGGGGCGATAGAACTGGATACTGTACCATATCACATGCTTGAGGTCTCTAGAACGCTTGCTACATAAATGAGGCATTATTATAATTTAAATTATTAAGTGTGATTTTAATGGATCAGTTATAATACACCTGCTTCTGAAAGCTCATGTATATTTTAGATTCAGTGTTTCAGTTACTTAGAATAATTTTTTATTCTCTTGTTTATTGTTTAGTAAGTATTAAGATTTTAAATCATTCTACAGTTTAATTTCAGGAGTTAAAGCATTGGAACTGAAATACAAAAGCTTCAAAGATACAAAAGAACAAGTTTATATTATTATTTTTATCTTTTCTAATGTTAGGAGCCTAAATGTTTTGAAGCTGAAACATAAAGAATGGAGGAAGAAACAAAAAAATGACACTGAAAATACCAATTAAGCATGAATGTTGCCTGATTTATAATTCCATGTACAGAGATTATAAAGAAGAAATATAGCTTACCAAGGATGAGATGCTCTAAAATTGTTATTCTGACTATATAATTGAGAATAATCCTGCTGAGAAAGAAAAGGAGTTAAATAAAAGTGTAACTATACAAGGAGCTCTTTGATAAGCTCAGAATTTAAAGGAATATATATCAAAGATAAAAGAAAGGGTACTAAGTTAGGGTTTATTATCAAAGCAAGGCAGGGGGGGTCTGAGGAGAGCTAATAATCATGTTATTCATTGATTCATTCATTCATTCCTTCCTTCCACAGAGCATTTATTTGGAACCTTTTAAATGCCCTGTGCTCTTGGTTGTACTGTGGATGCTAAATAACGTGGTCCTTGCCCTCAAAATCTATTGTGATAACCATAATAATAATTGTGACATAGCTAAGGAAGAACTACTCAATTCCTATTTTGGTTCCAAACTGGAAAGTATGGATTCAGCACATTTAAGTGGAAATGGAAGTCTAGGCTGGGGTAAAGAGTAGAGTAAGAAAGCATCTAACCTTTAAAATTGAGTTCAACCTTCCAATCGCAGACAAATGTATATTTTGTGATTTCAAAAGTACTTGCTCATATAATTGTGAGAAAAATCCTGGAAAACGTACATGGACAAATGAAGTTGTGGTTCTCAAGTAGAAAGATATGTTTGTTCTTAGAAATGAGACTGATCAATTTTCTGGTTGTAGATGGTTTGTTAAGCAGGTTCTTTGTAAGTATTTATAAAAGGTGAGTATACAGATTTGGTAATAATCTTTGCTGTATGAACCTCATTTGGATTTTGATAGATTTATTAGACTAGTATACTGAGGTTATCCAATTTAGTTTAAAAAATGGCTGGAGTGTCTGTTATGAAATGTTATGGCAGAACTGGGATTAAAACTGAGATTGCTTGAGTTCCTATTCAGTCTTTCTGTTGCATCTGTCTATTATTTTGAATGAAGGATCAAAGCATTGTGCTAGATGATAAAGGAGATTAATAATAATAATAAACATCTAAAATATAATTAGCGCATACTAAATATAAGGTACCACTCTAAGCACTTTCACATGTATTAATTCATTTAATCCACACAATACCCCACACAGTATCTCATTTTTATTGATGAGAAAACTGAGGTTCACAAGTTTAAGTAGTTTTCTAGACGTCACACAAGTAATACATGTCAGAAGCAGGATTTGAACCCAGGAAATTTGGCACCAGGACCCATACTTTTTAACTTCTATACTATTCTGTTTCTGAGATGAAAATGAGACATTTCCTATTTTACTAAATAGGAAAGCGATAGGTTATCTTGATATCACCACGTAATTGACATAATCTTTCCTTATACCATCAATGGGAAAATGCTAAGTTATAGCATGGGACAGTTAGGTAGATTTTTTGGCAGGTAGAGCAACTGTATTCATTGATGATTGATTAATGGATCTGTATTAATGGAATATGGATTCTGACCTTGCTTGTGTCTTATTTAGAGTATTTATCAATAACTTCAGTGAAAGTCTGTTAACCAGGTCTTGAAAGTATAGTTTATATATTCAATAAAATACTCAGAATTCAACATTCAGATAAATATAAAAGCAGTTATGTGAGACTAAAATGGCGGGGACTCCGTTGAGCACAGTTGTTTGGAAGAAAAGAATGTGAAGTTAAATGGTTATAAGCCAGTGGTTTGGTGAAGTTATTCAAAGAAACAGTTGTGCTAATTGTTGCAAGTATAGCTATAGCTATACTTGAGTAGGTCCAGAGGCCAAAGCAGGGACATTGCAACTATCTACAAATGTTTTAAGATCTGGCATGTGGAAGATGTAGTAGATTGGCTTTGTGTTGCTCTCAAAGACTACTGGAATTTAACTGGAGAGAATTTCAGCGCTATGAAATGGAAAACGTGCAAAACATTAGAGCTGTCCAGCATTGTAAAGGACTGTCTTGTAAGGTAGTGAAAGTCTTGTTATAGAGAAACCGGAGAGCAATATATTTATATTAGGACAAGAATTGTGTTAGAAAATCTGTATGGTTTCCTGTCTTTAAAATTATATAATTCTATAATTTAACAAACTTGTGAGAACAATTTGAGAAGATAAGAGGCATTTGCTCCAGGGGAAATAGTGTGCACAAGAGTGGGACCTTTTTTTTTGAACAGGTACATTTGAAGACTGTAATTAAAATCTCAAACATTCTTGTGATGTTCCCAGAGAAATACAGAAGTATGCAAAGAAATGCAATAGTCTGAATTTGACGGTTAGTTTGTCAGTGAAGTAAAGGATATATATGCATGAGAATCCTTTAATTATTTCCAAGTGTTGTGCTTCCCCCTTGAATAGAAGAAATCTTTGCCAGGTTACAAACAAGAGGTTTCATTTGGGAAACTAAGGATTCTTTGTATTGAGAAAACCTCTATTAAAAGAGGTTTCACATGCAAGAAGAAACTTTGCTGGATTCCTAAGAACCTAAAAACGACTGCTTCTGATGGTGCTCTAATGAACATGAACGGCCTAGCTGATATTCTTTCTTTATCAGGTTAGCACAAAAGACTCTGGGTGGATTGTAGACCTTGGCTGACAGCTTCGACTAGAATTTAGAGATAACTCCGTATGCTAGAATTCTGGATTTGGAAGAGACCTTCAAACTACCTAATCCGAAGTTCCTTATTTTACAAATGCAGGTATTAAGGTCAAGGGTGATGGACTGACTTGCCCAAGGCTATTCTGTCTAGCTGCAAAGTTATGATGAGAACCCAGCTTTTATGAGTCCCAGTTTTTCTACTGCACCACCTCTTTCTCTTGTACCACATTCCCTTCTTCTTTTGACTTACCCCGGAGATACGCAGTTGAGGCAAGATAAAGAAGAAAAAAGGAATGTATCAGCATTGTCTTGATTAAGTTTTGAGGGGTTATATTTACGTCTTAAGTATTTTTCAGTTTATGATCTCTGGAAATAAAATAAGAGTAAGTTGTTAAACTTCTGTTCTGGTGGAAATGGAAGGGATGGAGTTAGTATTCTGTGCTTAATTTCAAAAGGATTTAGCTCTTATGGCAGTCTTAGCATCTTCCTCTAACTTATGTAGACTGCTATTCCGGTAGTGATAGATCTGTTTAAGGACAGACTTAAAAGTGAGCAAATCTAAGACATCTGAAAAGACTATCGCTTCACCTAAAGTTAATCAGGCTTCTGAACTTCTGGCAGAGAGGAAGATCATTATGCTTAACTACTTTGTTGCAAAGCCTTTAAGAATTTACATTTTCCCCCCCTTAGGATTCCTTTGTTTACACTACCTTTTTTTTCCCCCAATGGGCCTCTCCTTTATTTGGCGACAAGCAAGTGAAAGAAAGTTCATTTGTAATTTGTTCAGTTGTCTGTTTCTTGCACATCTGCATTCTGGCCAGAAGGGACGTTGAGCTTTTCCTGCAGCACACGAGCATCTGCAGGCTCTATCTTCTTATAATAGTTCTTCTTTGTCTCAGCAATCTCAAAGCCAAACTTCCTGTAGAAGTCAATTGCCGACTCATTGCTGATCTGGACATGCAGATAGATGTTGTCAAAGTGCCATCTTTTTCTCAGATGTTTAAGACAGGATTTAACACTTTAGTTCCTATTCCTAGCCATGACATCCCCGTGTCATGACGTAAAGTCTCTTCTGATCTGTGAATGATCCACCCCCCGGCACACCGCACCTACTGCAGTACCGTGGGAATAGGCGAGTGTTGCTAGCTCGCCAACCTCCAGCACGTCCTGGTAGAACTTGTCATTGTAGCTGACTGGAGATACCACCTGGTTTAATATTGTGGTGTCACATCTCCCAGCTCGACCCGGCTGCCTTTCATCTTGCCCGCCTGCTGAGGCCGTCGTTACCACCGATACCAACGCCGTCCTTGTCGCCGCCCTGAGCTCTTCGCGCCACTCAACCCCACCACCAGCCTCCTCGCCTAGGGCAGGGAGCTGAGCGGGTGACGGAGGCCGTGAGAATCGGGCGCGTCCCTCTGCACTACCTTTTGATTGGACTATAGAGTTAACGTCACTGTTTCAACAATAACTAACCTCAATATTGGATTTATTTAACCATGATAATGGATTATTATTTACAATGTATGGCAATGATAGTATGAATAGCCTGAATGAATACCTGACTCACTAACATTTACCGGAGGTGTTTATAATAGGTGGTCAATAAATGTTTGTTTAATTATTTCCATTAACATTTTGAAAAACAAACTCCTAACTGTTTTAAAAATATGTGTCTCTTTAGAAATCATTAAATTGATGCAGTTTGAAGTGACTTGATGCTTCTGGACAGCTCCTAATCAGTAATTCCTATGTTAGTGCCCCGTTAGTTGACGGAGAGATCTAATCAGTAATTCCTATGTTAGTGCCCCGGTAGTTGACGGAGAGATCTAACAGAACTTTGGATGTTGTGGGGAAAAAAGGTGTGAGTAGATTAAGCAGAAGGTGAACAGATTACCAAATCGCAATGTGCTAATTTATAAAATTAAAAATCCTATAAACCTAAAAATAAATTAGGATACTTTGAAGTGAAAATCAGGGGAGAAATCATTTTTCTTGTTCATATGACTTCAGGAAGGGGGCAGAGTGGTTTGGAGAGTTCCTTGTAGCCATGTAGTTAGGGCA
>PVKH010001104.1:0-32204 GCA_004027955.1 Chaetophractus vellerosus | reverse complement strand
AAAAAAATTTGATTGCAAATTTTTACTTACTTTGACTGTGCTTCATCCTATCTTCCTAATTTCTGTTTTGTCCCTGATCATCTCCAGCAAATATTTTTGAATGTATTCCATGGACTCATTTTTGCAAAAGAGACAGTGGTGAGGGGGTGAAAGAGGACAGAGAGAGGATGGCAAAGTAAATGTGTGGGTAGAGAGAAAGACAATGAGGAATTTTTCCTAACAGAGATGAATTTATTGTTATGACCAATAATATATTAATAATATTTATATTATTATTGGTAAATTTATAGCAAGTCAAACTAAATTAGAAATCATAAAATTTGTTTGCATGTGTTTTCAAGAGATGTGTAAATTTTCTGAATTTACTCAAGATTTGGAATTAAGCTTAGGTTTCTATTTTTATTCTAGACTTTTCTTTGGTTTAAATGAGCATTTTTTGTTACCCTATATTAATGAATCATTTTATTTTATGAATTAAAAAGTCTTTTCCCTAGAACTGGTAAAATATTGACTTTATCCTTATTTCTCAATACAGTAATTTTAAGCTGACTTGCTCCTTCTCTTCTTGACCTATTAACATCTCAATATGACAAAACTTTGATGTATTTCATGTAACAGAGATAAATCATTTTAGGTCACTGAATACAATACAGACTAATTCATGGCAAATGTTCACTCCTTTAAAGCCAGGAAACTACAACTGACAATGAAGAATAGGTTAAATGCTTTGGTCTTTGACATGCAAAAGAAAATGAAGTTTCCATCAGGAAATCTCACTCTAAATATAGTGGATCTTGAATTTGCAAGCTGTTGTATATCTAAAGTTTTCAATGCATATACAGATCTCACTTTAGCATTTTGTTTTGTTTTGTCTTGTTTTTGTCATGCACTATTCTCTCTTCACACTCCACTAAGTGAGAAACAGTCTGAATGCTTGGAGAAAAATGACAGAAATTAAATGCTCGTTGTGGCATATACTGTGATTTAATTCTTTCAGCAATAGCTTTTGCAAACAATTTTCATCATGATCATTAAGTGATATTAAATTCATAATTATTTTTGAGTTGACATAAGCAACTATAATATGTTAATGTAATGGCTATGATGTCTTCTTAACAGAAATACGTCTCAAAAATCCAGCCAAGGACCTTGAAGGGATAGTGAGATATGACCAGGGGAAAAAACATATATTGTCATTAAGTTAATATTTCAACAAAAATAATAGTGGTAAAAGAAGTTGCAAAGGATAAAAACTGGTAATTTAAATATATGTATGTGAAGAAAGTGAAAAAATGATACTGTACTCATTATGACATCATACAAGTTGTATCTACGTTCAGATTTCCCTCTGCTGTTAGGTTCATCATTGTGACTGAGGGAGAACTTGAATAGAATACTTGCTAGGAGATACTGTTGTGCCCAATTTCAGATGCCCAGATGCACGGATGAGACCACATCAACAAAGCAATAGCAAAAAGTGAGATTTATTACTAGCTTAAGCTGGGGTGCAGGCCTCCCGATCATGGGCAATGCCATGGACCCCGACCCAAGGCAGTTACAGGATTTATAAGCATCATCAGGGGTATGGGAAGTGCCCATGAGGTCACATCTGATAAGTGAAGCCCCGAGTGGGGGACACACCTGGTGCCTAGGGAAGAAGTTTCTAGCAGCCTCAGGGTGGGGTGGAAGGTAGCAGAGTTATCAGGAGTCTTACATTCTTGAGGGAAGGGCCCTAGGGGTTAACAGGAGTCTTACATTCTTGAGGGGGGAAGGCCCTAGGTGTTAACTAAAATCTAATAATACCATTTGGTGTGAAAAGAAAGCCCTGTAGGAGAAATTGAAAAATTAACATCCCTTATCTATCATCAGGAAGTATTTTAAAATAAACAATTTTCACTTTGTTTCTCATTTATATTTAGTATGATCTTGTGATGTGAATGTGGTTCTTCCTACTTTCTAATTATGACTGTTTAAAAAAGGCATTTCATGGACATTATAGAAAATTAAGATTATCAAACAAGTGTGTACTCTCTGGAAATAAAAATTGCAATATTCATTCATGTTTGTCAATTTTAATATGATGTAATATGAAAACAAGTGGTAGAAAATTTAACAAAATTAACTGGAAAATGCATCACATTAATTGGCAGGGTTTTTGATTATTTGTTTGTTATACATGACTCAAGTGGCCAAAATTGAACAAACATTTTTCATTTATTTTAAACAGAAAAGTGCATACATTTGGGCCCAATTTCATTATCATTGCCTTTCTCAACATTGTATAGGATATTATGCCATCACAAGGGAAAAAATGATGATATAATTGTGCAGGTTCTATTTTTGTAGAATATGGCCTGGAGCACCTATAAGTTTGATGCTTTGCCAGTGGACCCTTCTTTGGGATTTTTGCTTCCCTGCACAACAGAGTTGGACTCAGTTGTGGTTTCACTAAACATGGCTCTTCTGACCCTTATATTTGAATGTAGAGTTAATCCTAAGTTGATAGGTATATGTCCAAAAGATTAAAATCTTTAGGATATCCATGTGCCTGCTGGGCCCTGACTCTCAACAGAGTGGCAACACCTACTCTCCAGGTCATTGGTCTCACCAAGGACAACTAACAAAGAGATGATGATGGACAATGACCATGCCAAGGAACCGAGAGAATCTACACCTGCAATCAAGAAAGGCCCATCCATCTGCCCCATGGGATCAAAGCCCCCTCCCAATTAGAGGTGGAGTGGGCATCATCATCCCAGAATCCTCAGGATTGCAGAATGAACTAAATGGACTAAAGCAGACTTCTGGTATTCTACTATAGACTTATTGTCATCTAGCAAGGGAAGTAATTATATCACTGATGTGGAGGCAGTGGCCACTGGAGGTTCTGAGGGCAAGGAGAGTGAAAAACAGGTGGAATATGGGGGCATTTTCAGGACTTGAGAATTGTTAATGACATTACTGTGACAGATATTTATTACATATCTTGCCATAACCTACAAAATTGTGCAGGAGAGAGTGTAAACTACAATGTAAATTATAAACCATACTTAGTGGCAATGCTCCAAAATGTTTTCATCAATTGTAAAGAATTCACCACATTAATGAAGGATATTGTTAATGTGGAAAATGTGAGAGGTGTAAGGAGCAGGGCATATGGGAATGCCCTATATTTTTATGTAACATTTATGTAATCTAAATATCTTTTTAAAAAAATAAAAATAACAATAATAATGCATATTGGAATGTCTGTGCTGTCATCAGATTTGGAGCTGTATAGTATTCCATTGAAGAATGTGCCTGAAGTCACCATGTTCATATTGAGGGGCTTCACAGATAACATTGAGTTGAAAGTCTCCCTCTTTCTATAATTTCTAGCACTCTATATCTTTACTTTGATAGAAAATTTGGGACAGGTTGTATTGGTCATTGGGGATTCCTGGATTCACAACCCCATGTACTATTTTCTGAGTGTGTTGTCACTCTTGGATGCCTCCTATTCTTCACTTGTCACCCCCAAAACATTGGTCAAATTCCTGGCAGTGAATAAAGCCATTTCATTTCATTTCATGAGTGTCCAATGAAGATGTTTCTTTTCTTTATTTTTGGAACTACTGAGTGTTTTCTGCTGGCTGCAATGGCTCACTATGTAGCATTCTATAACCCACTGCTCTATTCAGTTAACATGTCACACCGATTCCATGTGCCACCCTCATTGCTTCCTATCTCAGTGGTATTTGGCATGGTATTATACACAGTGATCCCTTTTAGCCTATCATTCTGTCCATCCAATGAAATTAAGCATGTTTTGTGACATCCCTCCACTTCTTGCTATTTCTTGTTCTGGTACTTACATCAACCAGCATCTACTCTTCTACTTTGTGGGATTTATTGAGATCATTACTATTTTGATAGTCCTGATCTCCTATGCTTTCATTCTGATGGCCATTCTGAGGATGCATTCTGCCAACAGGAGGCAAAGTCTTTACCACTTGTTGCTCTCACCTAACTGGATTGTCAATTTATGATTGGATAATCCTCTTCATGTATGTGAGGCCAAGATCTAGTTACTTTGGACCATGATATGATAGTGTCTATATTTTACACCATCATGATTCCTATGTTGAATCCCACCATTACAGTGTGAGGAACAAAGATGTAAAAGAGACAATGTAAAAATTTTTCGAGAGAAATTGGTTCATAAGTAAAGTACATTTAGCATTGAGTAAAACTGAAAAAATTGTAGAAGGTCAGTCCATATCTCTCTGGTAAGAAATGAGGGAAGAAAATGTCCTCTTCTCAGTTAATACTGTTTACATATCCCAGAATACTTCCAAGGAAAGCATTAATCAGCCCTCCAAGGCAACATTTTACAAATGTAGATAAATTGTGTTAGTTGTGTGCCTATGATTATGTTCAAACTCATCCATATTAAATATTCATTGATAAAATCATGTTAATATTATTTATCTTTGTGTAATTTGATTTTAATTAACTACAATTAAAGGACATGTACTCAAGATTTGTGTCTTGATATAACCTCACCTTGTTTATAGGAAGTCTTTGTATTTTATTATGAAATAAACTGTTCTTCCTAAATACCTGTGAATGACCCCCCAAATGATATTTCCTTATGCCATATACTCTTCTCTCTGATCTATCCTCTGGAGATGCCATTTGCAATGTTTAGACCAATGCTATAGATTTTTATTCCATTATTTCATTCCCACTGTCCAGTTACAGAAATAGATTAGATTAATTCTGAATTTTCCCAAAATATATTGATGATGTCATAGTATTTATTGAATATATAATTAAGGCTCTGTAGAAAAGTAAATTTTGTGCTTTATTTAGACTGGTTTGTTAATTTTTTCCTAAGATTTATTGACCTGAAGATATATCAATTGTAGAAATTTACTTGTCTTTCAGTGAAATTCCCCATTTCCCAGCAGGGATACTTAGCCTATGTCTCTACCAGATCAATCCCATCAGAACAAACTTATCAAATAGTTTATTCTGAAATATGAAGTTGAGATATACTACAATAATTTTTAAGATCTCAATCTCTATTCAATTTCACAAACAGTATTCATATAGTTCTACTGAAACAACCACATGTTTGACAGTGTGCATTCCATATATTTTCAAAATTCCTCTTGAAACAACAGATACAAATACATTTTCAGAGACACAACACTGACTATAATGTGGATTACATGTAATACTATGAAGAAATGACACTCCTATTATCAAGATCATATTAAAGTTAACTTTCTTGATTATATCTTTTGAGGTTAATTTTCTGGTATAAAGAACTAAACTACTTCAAAAGTATTTCTAAATATCCAAATCTTACAATAATTAAAATAGTTGCATAATTGTGGAATCAAGTTTAAGATTTCTTACATTCAAATTAGGGTTTCAAATTGTTCAGATAAAATTCCAAATAAATTGATCCCCTGGTTTTTCAGTTTCTTTCAAATTAACAATAATAATATTTCTGTTGCAAATGAATTGATGACTACTAGGAGAATTCATTGATGAATACTAGGAGCAAAGATGCACTAACTTATGCCTAAAAATATCTGGTTAATAATTCATTCAAAAAATAAAACAAAAATAGACATTAGGTTAACATGCTTGAAATTCTAAGTTTTTATCCTAAAAGTAGAATCTAAGTGGTGAGAAATAGCATTCCCCCAAATTTTCTCTCAGAATTCAACATGGAGTAATTATTTATTTCATTTTTAAGTTAAAATAACTTTCACTGTTCATATCTCACCTAATTATCTTTCTCTTTAGTTTGAATACATCAATTTCACAGCACCCAAGGAATCTCTCTTTCATATCACTTAGTGCAGTCATTATTTCATATTTATTGTTATGAATATTTGACTATCTAGATCTACCACTTCACTGACACTGTAAATTGCATAAAGATAAGAATTTAGACTGATTGTCTACAGAGTTGTATCACCAGGACATAACATAGTAATTGGAACATATAGTTTACTCAGAAAATATTTTTGATTGAAGGTTGATCAAGTAATAAGTAATAGTGAATAGCAAATTGTAAACAGAATATGCAGCTTTGTGTTTCTAACAAATCAACCAACAACAACAAAAAACATATAGAGTCATTAGTCTCACTGTTGAAAAACCAATACAAGTCATTTATCTTTACAGCAACTATAAGAAGTAGTTCTATTATAACCTATAATCACAGTTAAGGAAACAGAGGCACATAAACTCTAAGGCTTGTGTTCAAGTCCACATAGCCCTAAGAATGATACAAGGCTGCAAACCTGAATTTACTGGCTACTGAACCCCTGGTTTAAGCACATTAGTACACAGGATGAAAGAATGGGCTGAATTTTTAACTTTGCTAATTGCATTGTCTGCCCTCCAGGAAATGTCATATGAAGTAGCACATTCTACATTTTGTCAAGCAAGAAGCAAGAAAGAAAAGGAAATTATGTAAGAAATATTTGGGGAAAGGTTTCCACTGGATTTGAGAAATAATTAAACTGGATGATGCATAAAGAAATTGCATTTATGAGTCTAGGAGATCAATATATTGAAGACAATAAAGGATGAAGAAGAAGCAGAATTAATGGTAGTAGTATAAGATTAAAGGGAAGGAGGAGGAGTAGAAAGAGGAAGAAGAATAAGAAGAGAAAGAAGAAGAGGAGGAGGAGGAAGACGAGGAAACAGCAGCAGCAGAAGCAATATAATAAACTGAATTTCATCAACAGGATCATCAGAAGAGTCAATACAGCTGATGAAGAAAGAATTAGTGAACTTGAAGAAAATCCAATAGAGATTAACAAAAAAGAAAGTTCTTTACCAAAAATTGTGAATAATATCCAATTTCTGTGGGAAATATTAAACATTTAATATATGTGTATATAAAATATACATATATTACAGTAAGAATAGAGAGGGACTTCATCAGGCAAAATATTAAAGGAAATAATGGCAAAACATTTCTAAATATAAGAAAAGGCATAAAACCCAGGTCCACAAATGTTAGAAAACTCCAGGAATGATAACTACAAATAGCAAATCAAACAACAAAAAAACATATAGAGTCATTGGTCTCACTGCTGAAAAACAAATACAATTAGAAAATTATGAAGGCAGAGCAAAATACATACCATGCACAGATCAAAAACCATGAGAATTATACCAGACATGTTATAAAAAATATTACAGCAAGAACATTATGGAGGAACATGTTGAAGCACTGAAATATAACTGTCATACAGAATTCATCACACACTGAAATATCTTTCAAATACAAAAGCAAAATAAAGACATTATCAGGAAAATTAGCACATACACATACACAGAAAAAGTAATTTATAGCTAGTGGTCTTTTTTTAATAAATTAAAAAAAAATTTAAAGATACATAGATTACATAAATGTTACACCAAAATTATAGGGATTCCCATAAGTGCCCCATCTCCCACACCTCCCATAAACTCCCACAAAAAAATATGCTTCATTAGTGTGACACATCACCTGCAATGGATACACACATCATGGGACTTTGTTATTAAGGATGGGACATAGTTCACATTGTAGACCACAATCTCTCCCACACAGACCTGCATGTTATAGGATGATATAAAATGGTCTGTATCTGTCATTGCAATGTCACCCAGTACAATTCCTAAGTCCCAAAAAGCCACTGTATTACAACTGCTTTTCCCTCTACCTGCTCCCAGAGGATCCAGGGGCCACTGGCTCCACATTAAAATTGTAATTTCCTCCATTGCTTGAATCACAAGATGTCTATAATAAAATACCAGTAAGTTCACCGTAGTCCATAACTCTTCCCCCCATCCTGAGGAATCTGGGATGGTGACATCCACTCCACCTCCAATTGAGAGGGGGCTGATATTCCATGGATAAGATAGATGGGATTATCCTGCCTGCAGCTGAAGATTCTATCCATTTCCTGGGATGGCTTTTGTCCATCATCATCTCCCCACCAGCTGTCCTGGGTGAGTCCAATGAACTATAGAATAGGAGTTGCAGTTCCACTGAGATTATGAGCCCAACTGGCACATGGACAGCCCAAAGACTCCAGTCTCTTGATGTACACCTACAAACTCCAGCACCACATATAGGTTTGAATAAAAGGGACAGATGAATCACGTGCAGGGAAGAAATATTTGAGTCAAACTGTCACTCTCAGGAGCACAAATTCCAAAGTAGGGCTTACTGGCAAGGCATGAAATTCCAGAATTATCCACCCTGACATAGGACTTGGGTGTCTCCAGAGCCCTTAGGAGCCCCTCTGTTTGGGATGACATCCACTTTGGAAGTCTATGAGGTCCTACTGAGATGTGAATAAGCATTACCTCTGCAATGACCTCCCCACTCATTTTGAAATCTCTTAGCCATATAAACTCATTTGTTTTTATCTTTTCCCCCTTTTATTCTAGGTCTTTTTCTAGTCATATTGCCAATTGGCACTTGGTAATAATCCCTCAGTGCCAGTGAGGCTCACCAGTGGGGGTCATGTCCCACAGTGGGAGGAAGGTAATGCATTCATATGCTGAGTTTGGCTTAGAGAGAGGCCACATTTGATAAACAAGGAGGTTCTTGGAAGGCAACCCTTAGGCACCCCATAACAATAGGCTAAGTTTCAATTTCAAGAGTAAAGACTGGTAAGCCTGGTAATCAATAACAAGGGCCCATCAATGGATCAATCATCCTCCTTTGCCAGACACTGCCCCTGCACTTGGGAAACTGTTGCTGCTCCTTTGGAAAATGTGGCAGAGCTCTCCAGGATGGGAATTCAGTATTCTCTCATTTATTGAGTGATTCTCCGCTCACTGTGACAATGCCCCATGAATATTTGAACAATTTTATATACCTTGGATGTATGTTCAGGTGAACTTCCTCCCATGCACACCCCATCCCTGACACCCCCCCACCAATGATCCTTCCCTACTCCAATTGTAATCCTTCTGTGATCCAAATCTTCTTTAAAGATGAAGCCAATATAATAGCCAAATACAATTAATAGCAAAATGAAATAATGATAAGTTTAAATGTAAGAGATAAAATACATGAAAACTTAAAAAAATATTAAAATAAAATCAAATTAAAAGACTGGGATATTTAACAAATGAAAAATAAAAATTTTTTTTTTAAATTTTGACATTATACCTTTTATCACTGAAATATCTGGTATCCTGTCAGTACCGTGGCACTTTCTCCCTTTCATTCCCCAGTGTCTCACTATTTTTCATTTTGTTTTCAAAGAAGCTTTAGGTCACAGCAAAGTCACACACAGAACACAAGAGACTCTCACATACCCAAACTCCTCCCCCTTTCCCTCACCCCATATTAAAACCTTTTTATATGTGGATGGTAGCATTGTTATAACTGATATACAAATAGTGTAACATAGATACTAAACATTGTCAATGGTTTACAGTATGGTTTAAATTTTAGACTATACACTTTTTATACATTTTGATGATATTTAACATGTCCGGTGTCCATCACTGTTAGGTAATGGAGAACAATTCCACTGACCACTAAATACCCCCTGTTTGATCTTTTCTTTTCCTCCCTCCCCTTCCCCCTGGGGCCCATGACGACCTCCTGGCTTGACTCATTGGATGACAAGATTCATAATTACATGCAAGAGGTCTTGACACACTGGTTTGTCCTCCCCTATTAGGAACCACCATTGCTCTTGAGAAACCCCTGCCTGTCTATTTCTGAATGAATCGGTCCTCCCAAAGATGGGAGTCGACCTCCTTCCTGCTCATTATGTGGTTTCCACCCACTGATACAACACATTATGACAGGATGAACACTCACACACTCCCTAGAAGCCTGTTACATGTGTGCCCTGTCCTGAATGCCCCCCCAAACCAACACCCTGAACCAGTGACCCTTCCTTATCATATTGCCATAAGAGCATTCTCACCTCTGTACTTTCAATCTCATACCTACAAATCCCAAGTGTTCACCTGGTCTCTCTCCCACCTTTCCCCCCAGTATCTTGGGTATTCTAACCCACCCTTCTCAATAATATCAAACCCAATAATATCACTACCCAACTGTCTTATCCCTTCAGCACACAACTACACTCTATCACTCTACCATAGATTTTGTCCACATGGGTGATGGCTCACTACCTTCTCTTGTACTCCAAATTTTTCCAGGTAATAAGATGAAGAAAACAGAAGAGCTCTTGCATCTACTGAAATAATTAATAACATTAAAAATGTAAAATTGAAAGGAAATATATCAAATATTGGATATTTAAATATTTACTTGCTTTAAAAACAGTTAATGAATGGAACATAGGTTGGTTCATTTTGGGGCTTGAGCCATAAATAAAAAGTTTATGACAAAATTATAACAAAGAAGGCATATTTAATAAAAATAAAAGGCCATAAGTTAGAAAGATCCTGTAAATATAAGAAATATAAGAAAAGTTTCAAGTTAAGAAATAACTCAAAAAGGCATACAATTAAAAACTGCTTATGAAGGATGTATAGATAATTGCAAATAAAAAAGAAATATCAATAAATAGATTCAATAAATGAATATTTTTATATTTTGGAGTAAATGAAGACATATTAAAGTAATTTTATTTGCTATTGATATATGATAAGGCACAATTTTAAAAATAAATTGAGAAAGTATAAATATAATGAAGGCTTTTAATAAGACACATCTATAATGAAGATTTGATTAATTTTTAATTACCAGAATATTTTACCCTTAAAATAAATGTTGACATTTATTTTAAACATTCAAATGACATTAAGGAAAATAACCAGATAGAATCTAACAGAAAAATATTAATATATTTTTCAAAATAGAACAAAATTTATAATTCTATTGCTTAAAGGCAAACAATATCTCTAATTACAATTATGAAAGTTTAAATAACAAAATTTAAAATCTTGAGAAATCATAAAGTACTTTTTAAACTATAGTTTGAATAGCAGTGTTTAATTTCCTAGACTGCTTATAGAACATGACATGAAATGTGTTTGCTGTAAAAAATTGGAAATTTTTAACTTTCAGTTTGAGGCCATGAGAATGCCCAAATCAATGCATAATGAAGGCATTGCTCACCCTGAATACTGGAGTAAAGGTTCCACCCTCATCAAGCACCAGGATGATGGCCAGGCTTTAGGCTCTCATCACATCAAGCATTGGGATGGCACCCAGACTATCCTCAATTCCCCAGGAATCTGAGAAAACTTGGGTGGTAACACTTTTCCTGAACAACAGATGAGATGGCTTGTCTTGTCCACATGCTAGGGCATACTCACCCTTTCCAAATGTCAGTGGTCTTGCTCATTTAACTCAGGAAGATATCTTTGGTCCAGACATCACCCTACAAGTTTGTGCTTTTGAAATGAGTTTTCTTTTCATCTGTTCTTCCTCAGTCCCTTATAGTCCAGGCTGCCAGTGGTTCTCTTCATAGAGTTCTTGAAGAAAGCTGTTCAGTGTTCCATATACTGCATAGAGGTCCAAACCACTAGATGAAAGAACTGTCCACAAATCCTTTGGGGATAACTGCATTTCCAATTCTGATTTGCACTGAATTGGCTGACTGAATCCATGTTGAAGTAAATATTTATATGGAGCACTATTCACTGAGAACTTGCTTTCTGGAAGCTCAGAATTTTCCAAACCAGCTATTTCTGATTTCTTTGTGCCCAGGAGTTCAGTTCTTAGCTTATACTCTGCCTTTTGCATTTTCTATATGCTTCAGTGAATAACCAGGCTGTACTCTCCACATTTATCCTGGAAACCCACTCAGCTAAAATTCCAAACTGGTCAATTTCAAATTCTGCCTTTCATATGATTTCAAAACTCTTATTTGCCAATTTCTCTGCCACTTAAATAAAAAGTTCACTTTTCTTCCAGTTTGCAATGCCATGGTCATCATCTCTATCTAAGGCCTCATCATAAATACTGTAGCATCCATGTTTCTACCACAAGTCTCTTCAAAGCAATCTAGGCCTTGTCTATCAAACACCTCACAGTTCTTCCAACCTCTACCCCTTATCCAATTCCAAAGCCATTTCTACATTTTTGGCATTTGCAACTGCAGCACACCATTCTTCTTCTAATAGCATCTGTTTTAATTCACTGTGCTGTTAAAATCACATACCATGAAATGATTTGGTGATAAACAATGGGAAATTAGCATACAGATTGAGGCCATGAGAAGTCCAAATAAAGGCATATTTCTTCTTTAAAACCATTTCCCTGTGATCCTTGGCTCCTCTGCCACATGATAAGGCATATGGCAGTTTCTTCTGGTATTTCCATTATCTTACAGTTTTCATTTATCTTAGTCACTTGCTTCTGTCGCTTTCTATGTCTGTGTTTTCATCCTGTTTATAAAGGACTCCAGTAAAAGGATTAAGATCAACCCTGGACTGTGCATTAACTGAGGAAGCCTCATCTAAAAATCCTACTTACAATAGGTTTATACCAACAGGAATGGATTAGGTATAAGAGCATGCTTTGTAAGAAACATACAGCATAAAACCACCACAAGCTGAACCAATAAAACTGCATTTTCAGATAAGGAAGAGGATATTTTCTTGAAAAATGAAACTTTAACACTCTACCTTATTTTTAAAAATTTTTAATAAAAAATTTTTTTAGGATACATTGATTATATAAATGTTACACAGAAATTTTAGGGGCACCCATATGCCCCACCTCCCACACCTCCCACAACCTCCCAATATACATCCTTCATCAGTATGGCACATCACCTGCAATAGATATACACATTTGGGGGCTTAGCCACAAAGCATGGACCACAGTTCAGACTGTACACCACCATTTCTCTGACACAGTTCAGCATGATACATGATGATATAAAATGGCCTATACCCTCCATTGCAATGTCACCCAGGACAATTCCCTAGTCCCCAAAAAGCCCCTGTATAGCAGTTGCCCTTCCCTCTCCCTGCCCCCAAAGCATCCAGTGCCCACTGACTCCACATAATTTTGCAATTTCTTCCATTGCATGAATCACAAGTCTATAACAGGACACCAATAAGTCCATTCCAATCCATAGCTCATGCCCCAATTGTGAGGAGTCTAGGATGATGATGTCCCCTCCACCACCAAGTGAGAGGGGGCTTATATCCAATGAATATAATGGAAGAGATTATCCTGTCTGCAGCTGCAGGCTCTCTGCAATCCCCAGGATAGGGATCATCCAACAACATCTCCCCACTAGTTGTCCTGGGTGAGTCCATTGAGTTATAGAGTAGGAGTTGCAAGTCCACAGAGCCTCTGGACCCAGATGGCACATGGACAGCCAATAGTCTCTGGTCCCTGGAAGTACACCTAAACTCTGGCATAAAATATAGGTTTGAATTGAAGACAGGTGGACCATGTGCAGTGAAGACATATTTCAGTAAGACTCTGTCACTCTCAGGAGCAAGGATTCCAAATTAAGGCCCACTGGTAAGGCACCAAACTCTGGGGCTATCTGCCCTGATATAGGACCTGGATATAACCAAAGCCCTCAGGAGGCCCTCTGTTTGGGGTGATATCCTTATTGGAAACCTAGGAGGTCCTGCTGGGATCTTCATAAGTGTTACCTCTGGGTTGATGTCCCAACTCACTTTGAAGTCTCTAAGCCCTATGAACACATTTGTCCTTACCATTTCCCCCTTTTATTTGAAGTCTTTTTCCAGTTGTAATGCCCCTTGTCATTTTGTAGTAATCCCTCATTGCCAGAAAGGCTCATCCCTGGGAGTCATGTCCCATGCTGGGAGGAAGGTAATGCATTCATAAGCTGAGTTTGGCTTAGAGAGAGGCCACATTTGAGCAACAAGGAGGTTCTCAAGAGGCAACTCTTAGGCAACCCATAACACTAGGCTGTTTCAATTTCAAGAGAAAAGACTCATAAAGTTAGTCATCAATAACAAGGGCCCATCAATGGATCATTCTCCTTTGTCAGACACTGCCCCTGCACTTAGGGCACTGTTGCTATTCTCCTGGAAAATATGGCAGAGCTCTCCATGAGGGGATTCAGTGTTCTTCAATTTATTGAGTAATTCTTCACCCTGTGACCATGCCCTGTGAGCATTTGAACAATTATGCATACCTTTTATGTATGTTCAGGTGGATTTCCTCCCATGCACTTCCACACAGACACCCCCCACCAATGATCCTCTCCCATCCTTGATGTGACCCTCTGTGATCCATAGCCTTTTAAAAATTGAGGCCATAACAATAGCCAATTGCAATGAATAGGAGAATGAAATAACAATGATATTTAAATGTAAGGGGGGCCCTGCTAGATAGCTCAGTGGATAAAGAGCACACTGGGGTACCACATGGGAGGCCCCGGGTTCGGTTCCCGGGGACCTCTCCAAGCAGGCAGATGGCCTTGAGAAAGGCAAGCCACCGTGGGCAGGGCAGAACCACCATGGGCAGGGCAGAGCTACCATGGGAAAGGCAAAAAATGCCACCATGGGCAGGGCGGAGCCCCCACGGGCATGGCAAAGTCACCCGTGAAAAGTGGAGCTGCTGCCTGCGAAGCGGAAGCCGGCAGCTCACCAAAACATGGAGGAATGCTGCCCACAAAGCATGGAGTGGAGCCGCCCGTGAAAAACGGAATGGAGCCACCCTCAAACTGAGCGAGCTGCCACTGCGGAGGGCCAACTCAGTGCGTTGCCTCAAAGATGGGGGGAGACAAGAAGCAGACATAGAAAAACACAGAAAAATGGACACACAGCAAGAGCAAGCAGAAGAGGGGGGATATGTAATAAATAAAAAAAAATAAATGTAAGGGATAAAATATATGAGAACTTAAAAAATAAAAATAATTTTTAAAAAAAATAGAAAAAAGAAAATAAGATAGTATTAAAGTATTGGGTAATTCAAAAAATGTGAAAATAATATATATATATATTTTTTTTTTCCATTTTCCCTTGTCAGTGCAATATCTGGGGTCCAGTGTTTTTTGTGTCACCTTCCTCTTCTCACTACCAAGGATTCCACCATATTTCATTAAATTTTCAAAGAAGTTTTAGGTGACAGCAGAGTCACACACTGAATACAGGACAATCTCATATACTCAGCTCCTCATCCATTTCCCCCCAAACGAAACCCTTTCTGTATGTGGATGGCAGCACCAACATAACTGACATACAGAGAGTGAAACATTGTTCCCTACATTGTCATCGGTCCACATTAAGGTCTGCATTTTAGATGGTACACTTTTATAAATTTTGGTGACATTCACCCTGTCCTGTGTCCATCACTGCAAGGCAATGGAAACATTTCAACTGGCCAATAAATGGCCTTTGTTTGATCAACTCTGTCCCTCCCTCCCCCTCTCTCCATGGCCCACAATGTCCCTCTGACTCAACTCTTTGGACTACATGATTCATAGATACATGCAACAGAGTGTCTTGGCTCACTGGTTCATACCCCACTGGGAACCATCCCTGCTCCAAGAGTCACCCCCTGTCTATTTCTGAATGAATCAGACCCCCAAAATTAGGGAAGCATCTCCTTCCCTCTCATTGTGTGGGTTCTCCACCCACTAGTACAACACATTATGACAGAATGAACACTTCCACACACCCCAGATGCCCTCTGCAGATATGCCCCCTGAATGCCCCCCAACCCACACACCCAGGTTCCCCTTCACATTGCCACAAGAGCATTCCCACCTCTGCGATCACAACCTCTCACCCACAAGCCCCCCAAAGCATCCTGGGCTCCCCAACCTGCGCTTTCCAGTACTCTTAGCCAACAATGCTGCACCACAAAACCAAATAATATCACCACCCACCTTTCCCATTCCCCCAACACACAGTCACACTCCATCACAACAGATTACATCCCTATTGATGATGTCCCACAACTTTCTCTTCTCTTTCTCTTGCTTGTAAACCTATCTTTCAGACCCTAGTTCTCAGGGACTGCTCGATTTCCTTAATTCATATCAGTGAGGTCATGTACAGCTCATCCTTCAATGCCTGGCTTGCTTCACTAAATATAAGGTCTTCAAAATTCACCCATGGTATCCTGTGTGTTAGCACTTTATTCATTCTTACCGCTGAGTAATATTCCGTTGTATGTATCTGCCACATTTTGTTTATCCATTCATCTGTTGTCAGGCACCTGGGTTGATTCCAACATTTGGCAATAGTGAACAATGCCACTATGAACATTGTTGTACATATATCTGTTCATGTCTTTGCTTTCAATTCTTCTGGGTATATACCAAGCAGTGGAATCGCTGGATCATATGGAAGATCTATGTTGTGTTTTTTGAGGAACCACCATACTGTTCTCCACAGTGGCTGGACCATTCCATAATCCCACCAGCAGTGGATGAGGGTCCCAATTCCTCCACATCATGTACAACATTTATAGTCTGCAGTTTTTTTAATAGCTGCCATTGTAATGGGTGTAAAATGGTATCTCATTTTAGTTTTGATTTGCATTTCTCTAATAGCTAGAGATGCCCAGCATTTTTTTTCATGTTCTTTTTATCTGTATTTCTTCCTTGGAAAACTGTATTTCCAGTTCATTTAACCATTTTTAAAATGGGTTGTAAGTCTTTTTATTTTCAAAGTGTAAGATTTCTTTATGCATGCAAGATATTAGGCTCCTATCAGATATATGTTTGCCAAATATTTTCTCCCATTGGGTAGGCTGCCATTTTATTTTCTTGATAACATCCTTTGAGGTGCAAAAGTTTTTAATTTTGAGGAAATCTCATTTATCTATTTTTTCTTTTGCTGGTCATGCTTAGGGTGTGAAGTTCATGAAACCATTTCCTATTACAAGTTCCTGTAGATGCTTCCCTACATCATCCTACAAGGTTTTTATGGCCTTGGCTCTTATATTCAGATCCTTGATACACCTTGAGTTAATTTTCATATAGGGTGTGAAATGGTGTCCCTCTCTCATTCTTTTGCAAATGAATATCCAGTTATCCATGCAGCACTTGTTGAAGAGGCCATTCTCTCCCTACTGAGTGGACTTGATGGCCTTGTCAAATATTAGGTGACTGTATATGTGAGGATCTATATAAGAACAATTAATTCAGTTCCACTTGTCAATGTATCTATCCTTGTGACAATACCATGTGGTTTTCAACACTATAGCTTTCTAGAATGTTTTGAAGTCAGGTATTATGATACCTCCAACTTCATTTTTCTTTTTCAATATGTCTTTGGCAATTCATTCCTCTTACCTTTCCAAATAACTTTTAGATATTTTTTTCCAATTCCTTAAAAATACAGTTTTAATTTTTATTTGGATTGCATTAAATCTGTAGATTAGTTTTGGTAGGATAGACATCTTAATGATACTTAGTCTTCTTATCCATGAACATTTATTTAAGTCTTCCATTTATTTAAGTCTTCTTTGATTACCTTTAACAATGTTGTATAGTTTTCTGCATATAAGTCCTTTGCATCTTTAGTTAAATTTATTCCTAGGTATTTGATTCTTTTTGTTACTAACCTAAATGGTATTTTTTCCTTGATTTCCTCCTCAGATTGCTCATTGTTGGTATACCGAAATGCTAAAGATTTGTCAGCATTTATCTCATGGCCTGCAACATCACTGAACTCCTTTATATGTTTTAGCACCTTTATTTTAGATTTCTCTTGTCTTTGTAAGTATAGGATGGTAACATCTGCAATAATGGAATTTTTACTTCTTCCTTTTCAATTTGGGTGATGTTTATATCTTTTTCTTGCCTCAGTGCTTGAGCAAGTACTTCTAAAACCATGTTAAATAAAAGTGTTGATAGTAGGCATCCTTGTCTTTTTCCTGACCTCAGAGGGAAGGTTCTTAGGTTTTCACCATGGAAGATGATGTTAGCTTTGGGTTTTTCTTCTATAACTTTTCTCATATTCAGAAAATTTCCTTCTATTCATATCTTTTGCAGTGTTTTTATCAGGAAAGGCTGCTGTGTTTTGTTGAATGCTTTTTCTGCATCCATAGAGATGACCTTGTGTCTTTTTTCTTTCAATTTGTTTATGTGGTGTATTACACATTGATTTTCTTATGTTGAACCATCCTTGCATACTTTGGATGAAACCCACTTGGTCATGTTGTATAATGCTTTTAATATGCTGTTGAATGTGACTAGCAAGTAATTTGTTGAGGATTTCATCCTCTAAGTTCATTAGAGTAATTGGTCTGTAATTTTCCTTTCTTGTGGTATCTTTGTTTGGCTTTGGTATTAGGGTAATGTTGGCATCATAGAATGACTTAGGCAATGTTCCTTCTAATTCTATTTCTTGGAAGAGCTCAAGCAGGATTGGTGTTAGTTCTTTCTGGAATATTTGGTAGAATTCAGCTGTGAAGCTGTCCGGTACTTGGTTCTTCTTAGTTGGGAGGTTTTTGATGACTGAGTCTATCTCTTTACTTGTAATTGGACTGTTGAGTTCATCAATTTGTTCTGACATCAGTAAAGGCTGCTTGTGAGTTTCTAGGAATTTGTCCATTTCCTCTAAATTATATTTCTCACTAGCATATAATTTTACAAAATATCCTCTTATGATATTCTTTATTTCAGTGGGGTCAGTAGTGAGATCCCTTTCTTCATTCCTTATTTTGTGTATTTGCATCTGCTCTCTTTTTGTTTGCTAGTCTGGGTAAGGTTTTTTCAATTTTATTGATCTTCTCAAAGAACCAACTTTTGAATGTGTTTATTTTTCTAGGGCTTTCTTATTTTCTATTTCATTAAGATCTGCTCTAATCTTTGTTATTTCTTTCTTTCACAATCCTTTTGGGGTTAGTTTATAATCCTTTCAGTTGTGCAGTTAATACTTCAATTTTAACTCTTTCTTCTTTTTCAATATATGCATTTAGAGCTATAAATTTCCCTCTCAGTACTGCTTTGGCTACATTGTATAGGTTTTGATATGTTGTATTGTCATTTTCATTCAATTTGAGGTAGTTACTGATTGCCTTTGAGATATCTTCCTTGACCCACTGTTTGTCCAAGAATGTGTTGTTTAATTTCCATATATTCATGCCTATCTAGTTCTCTGGCCCTTAGTGATTTCCAATTTCATTCCACTGTGGTCAGAGAAATTACATTGTATAATCTCAACCATTCTGAACTCATTGAGGGTTGTTCTGTGGTCTATCATGTGGTCTATCTTGGAGTATGATCCTTGTGCACTCAAGAAGAATGTATATCCCACTGTATTAGGGTGTAGCATTCAGTATATGTCTATTAGGTCCAGGCCCCCTAATGTATTATTCAGGTTCTTTGTTTCTTTACTGATTCTCTTTCTAGATGTTCTGTCTAATGGTGAAAATGATGTATTAATGTCCTCCACTAAAATTGTAGAGGCATTTATCTTTCCACTTTGTTTTTCCAGTGTTTGCCTCATGTATTTTGAAGCACCCAGATTAGGTGAATAAATGTTTATGATTGTTCTCTCTTCTTGAGAGATTACCCCTGTGCTAATATTTAGTGTCCATCTTTGTTTGTTATGATTGTTTTGCATTTGAAGTCTATTTTGTCTGATATTAGGATAGTTACTCCTGCCATTTTTTGGTTATTATTTGCTTGTAAAATTGATTTCCTGCCATTCACTTTCAGCCTCCTTGAATCTTTAAGTCTAAGGTGGGACTCTTGTAGTTGACATATAGATGGATCATATTTCCTTATCCATTCTAGCAATCTGTTTCTCTTGACTGGTGATTTTAATCCATTATCATTCACTGTTATTATTCTCAATGAATTTCTTACATCTGCCATAAATTCTTTGGGTTTATGTATGTTCTATGTTGTCTTTGTTTCTCTTTTTGTGTTTTTAGTTGTTCTTACACTCTCCTCCAACTCTCTCTCTCTCCTGTTTTTTCCTTTCAGTATTTACAGCTTCCTTCCACATTTCTTGAATTACAGGTTTCTTATTGGCATATTCCCTTAAATTAAGTTTAACTGTGAATATTTTGAACTCTCAATCTTTTTTGCATGCCAGCTTTGCTGGATAGAGAATTCGTGGCTGTAAGATTATTTCTTTTAGTACCTTGACTACATCATTCCACTGTCTTCTTGCCTCCATGGTTTCCACTGAGAAATGGGGAATCAAATAGAGAATATATAGAATATTTTATAGGCCCAGAATGATGGGGAGAGAGAAAACTAATAAAGAAAAGGCTGAAAGAAAAAAGCTAATACAGAAAGAAAAAAAGAATAGAAAACAGAATAGACAGGACAGAAGTTAACAAGGGTGAAGTTGAGAGCAAATGAAAAAAGGTGGAATGTAAGACCCACAACAGAAAGCTGAAGAAGATGGAAGAAGGAGAAGAGATAGTGTTGGTAGACACAGTCACTATACACAGAGAATGGAAAGTCAAGGAAGAAGACCAGAGAAGAAGAAAAAAGGTAGCAATACCTAATTAAAAAACCAAAACTAAAAAAAGGAGAAAGCATATGTAAGAAAAGCAATAACTCAACAAACACAGAAGAACCAGTGAAACATACAAGCATGTAGTCAAAGTTAAGAGAGAACAGCATTCTTTTTTGGGCCCTTGTGGAGCCTCTCAGCCTGTGTTCATTAATCAATTACCCTGCAGCCTTCTTTCTGCAGGCTTTAAGGCAGAATTTAGTGATTAAACAATTCAATACATTTCTCTCTCTCTCTTTCTCTCTTTTTTTTTTTTTTGATGAAATAAGGGTCCTTAAAGAATGCCACTTCTAGACCACACCCTCCAGTGAGAGGACCCCAAATAGGCTCATGGAGACTTATCTATTACTTCACACTGCCTTACCCCCCCCAGTGGAGCTGAAACTGTTACTCAGCACAGTGCCATAAAATTGCTGGCTCCACCCCTTCCTGAGACTAGCCTTGTGTCACAGTTATGTAAATTAGCTGTGCACTGCAGATTCACCTCTCCCCTCAGCCCAGCACCACTTCCAGCCAGCTAATTCCATCCTGAAAACTGCTAAGGGCTCCTGGTGACCAAACCCACAGAAAGAAAACCCCTCTCCATCCTTTGCCAGAACCTTCCCACCCTCACAGTTTATTCACCCCCCCCCTCACTGGTCTACTGGACTGGACTCAGACTTCTGAGCACCCTGCCCAGAGAACAGGCTTTGGTCACTTGTGTTTCCAGCTGGGGTGTAAAGAACTCATGATTTTATGTTGAGCAGTCCACCTGACACTCCAGTTCCCTCCATACTGATGCACCCAAGACCTCCATCCCCCAGGCTCCCAGAAAAGATGACCTGGGCAGGCTCTATCCCCAATCAACCATCCTCTGCTTGAGAGCCCATGACTGCTCACCTAAACTGATGCCATCTTGCAACACTCTACCTTGTTAAAACTTAAGAAATACAAGAAAATATTAATTCCTTGTAATTTCTTAGCTTTACATCATTTTCATAAATTTTATTGAAAATTTCAAAATAAATGGAGCAACCATCATCTCAAGAATTGATTTATTTTCAAGGAACTTGAAAAAATTGAGCTCAGGGTTAAGGGAATGATTTTATGAAATGCATACAATTCTAAACAAGTGCTTTATGTACCTTATTGACAAGTCACAGAAATGTAAGTTTTTCAAATATTTAGCAGTTAGGCACCAAACAAATATTACCACATTTAGATTTTTAACCTGGAAAGTTGACAGCATTTCAGGACCTAAAGCTTTGCAGGAGTGTCTTTATTTTGTTTATTTACCATGAACACAGCCACCTGACAGTTTTAAATGACAATGGAATTAATTTTAAAATAAGAATCCTTTACCATTGTTCTATTTCTTCTCTATATATTTAATGGATAAGGTTTGGAAATTATCATTTTGCCAAAATATAGCAATTCTCAATAATAAAATTCTCTGAAATTGGAACTTGTTTGGGGATTTATGTAATATAATATAAAGATGACAGTACATTTTTTAAACTGCACATTACTTGCTCTTAAAAACACATATGCGTTGATGACAGGTTTAACACATATCATGATTTCCAATTTCAAAATGTACTTCTGAAAACTATCCTGGATATATTCAAGATCATGTTTAGCCAAATAAAGGATGGCTCAACAGAAATATGAACTAAAGGATTCATGTATTTTAGAAAGAATCCAAGTCAGTATCCATTAGGACAAAAGAAAAATTGTGCATGACTGATCACTGTCATTTCAAGTGCCTGGAGCCCTCTGTCTTCTGCATGATTCTATTGAGAGTGAACAAAGAATCACTTCTTTGATCCTAACACTATAAATGAGTGGATTTAGCATGGGGATCACCATAGCATAAAATAGAGAGTCCACTTGATCCTTTCCCAAAGAGTAGGTCTTCTTTGGTTTTAAATAAGTAAACATTGTAGTGCCATAAAAGATGGTGATTCCCAGGAGCTGGGAGGCACAAGTAAAGAAGGCTTTGTGCTTGAGCTGGAATTATTTTCAATATAGTAGAGAGAATGGAACCCTAGGACATGGAGACTATGAAAAGAGACACCATAAGTGTGGAGCCAGTGAGAATGCCTATCAAAATTTCAGTGTCTCGAGTGTCAGTGCAGGACAGGGATAAAATTGGGGTTAAGTCACAGAAAAAGTGATGGATTACTTTGGGTTTGCAGAAACACAAACTGCTCATGCAAAGAACATTGACCAAGGAGCCAGTAAAGCCAATCATGTAGGACCTAGTGATGAGGGTACAGCAAAGAATCCTGGATGTAGCAACCTGTTAATGAAGAGGATTGCAAATAGCTCCATAGTGGTCATAGGCCATTGAAGAGAGAAGGAAACATTCAGTGACACCCAAGAAAGCAAAAACGTACATCTGGGTGAAGCAGCCTGTGGAGGAAATATATTTAGTGGAAGTCAGTAAATTATCTAAGGTTTTAAGTGTGATGACTGTTGAGTAACTAAAGCAAAGGAATGAGAGATGACTGAGGAAAAAATACATGGGAGTGTGGAGCTGGAGATCCAGATGAATAATCAGAATCATCCCTGCATTCCCCAGCAAAGTAATCAGGTATATTAGGAGAAACAGCATAAACAGGACCTGCTGGATCTCTTCAGAGTCTGTCAAACCCATAAGGATGAAATCAGGCACATTTGTGTTATTCCCACTTCCCATAACACTCAACTGTTGAAAAATGAAAGGTGATGCTTAGCATGAGTTAGCTCAAAAATGTTTTTGTGTATATGTAATATCTGATATTTTTAAAGTTTGCTGTTCCTAGAAATTAAAAATAAAGAGTAGTTTGCAAAATATGTTGAAAAATGCTAACTTTGCAAAATACAAATTAGGTATATTATATCTCTTATGTGCTCTATAATAGAAGCTTCTATATATTGCATAATTATAATGAACCTGCACTTTTATAAATACTTCCCTTTACTAATTTTATAAATAAAAATAATTTTGTACACATGTTTTAGAGAATAAAAAGGCTCAGAATTTAAGTAACTTATCCAGAATTATAATCATTAAGTGTTTGTTCTATGATTCTTCATGGATTGGTCAAATCCAGAGAGCAATTCTCATAAAAGACATTCTTATTTGCAATTAATTTCACAGAAAAACAGAAATGGCACTCATGTAATAACCTCTGAAAATTTTAATAAATCATTTACTGTTATTTTGTATCCAATATTTTCAATACCAATGACAGATAAGAAATTAAAACCTTAGGTTATTTCTTGGGATATACTAATATTATAGACCACACATTAGAATTAGTTTTCAGAAGAATCATTGTTTTTTTAACTTGATCACTTAAAATCAAATTTCTTCCATAAAATTATGTTTCCAGTATATGTATATTCTTTCTATATTCCACATATTTCCACAAATCCTGGCATTACTTAAGTATCATATAAATATATTTGGTTACAAATATTTTTCTAATAATACCTCCATTTTATTTGGTGTATACAAAAGCCTTATAACTTTGAGAAAAATACCATGAGAAAATGGTGAAAAATTTTTTGAGCATTATTTGTCTAGAAATTTGTAAACCTCATTTTTCCCCCCACAAATATTTAAAACACTTAAGGAACTGAAAATTTCTACTATATACATTTTTTCTTTTCCTCAGAGAGAAGTTATTTAAATTATTGTGTAGTCAATTTTGTTTTATTCTGAGATAAATTAACTCAATCTTAAAATTTTCTTTAGACCTAGTCAAATGGAAAGTTTAACTTTAAATTTTATTTCACAAGTACAGCAGGGAACTTTTGTGAACACAAGCAAAGCAGAGTATCCCTTCCCTTCCACCGTCATAATGCCATGGCATCTCTTATATTGATGATTGTTTATAATGCAACATTTGGTCATTCCTGGGGCCAATTTCCAAGGTTGTCTGTTTGGCATGCTTCCAAGGACTAATATATACATGTTAACTTTGTACCAGAGAGTTACTTCTCTATTAGAAGCCACATAATATTGACTCTAATTTCTTGGTATTCCTTTGTAAAGATCTCATATTTTTACTTGATAGGAGAGAAGATATATTTCTGATATATTTAATTACTCTGTTGCTGATAAGCCAGATTATTATCCACAAGGGATTTAATAGCACCTTTTTCATCATGAATTATATTCATGTTAATGATATCCTTGATAAGTCGGTTAAACTGAAGGCGAGCACTGTACAAAATAGAGAATTTTTGAAGATAATGAAAGGTGTTTTTCAAGTGATTTGTATCCTACTGTTAGCTCCTATCAGTCAAGCAGATGCTTGTCATACTATGAGTTGGATATAAATGTATGATAGAGACAGCTCAAGGACTAAATAAGAGAGTTAAAACATTAAAATATTAATAGGTGCAGTGTGCAAGAGAAACTTATAAGAACAAAGCTTAAAAGACCTGTCAGATAATTTCAAGCATACTAAATGCATAATGGGAGTCTCAGAAAGAGAGAGAAAGAATGGCAGAAAACTCCTCAAATTTAATGAAGATATGAACATACACATTCAAGAAAACTAACAAACTCCAAATGGGATAAACTTGAAAAGAATCATGCCCAGATACACTGTAGTCAATTTGTCAAATAGTATGGACAAAGAGAGTTCTAAAATCTGCAAGAAAAAGAACATGTTATGTAAAACTAGGTGCAGATTTCTCATCAGAAACCACTGAATGGAGAAATCAGTAGGATACAATATTTTATGTGCTGTAAGAAAACAACTGCCAACCAATAATTTTAAGCCCAACAACACTGTGTTAAAAATAAGGGATAAATTAAGAGAAGATCAGTGCAAAGCAAAGCTGAGGGAGTTTATCACTACTAGACATGCACTATAAGCAATGTTACTGGAAATTGTTCAGCCTGAAGGGAAAGGACACTCAACAGTGAATCAAAGAGGTAAAATGTAATAAAGTTTTCTTTTGAGGTCACCATATAGTTATGCACCCCAGTATGTTTGAATTGTGTTTTCTAAATGTAGCTCCATTTTTTATTTACAACAAGTTGTTAAATACAAATGCATAAAATAAAGATGTATGTATGTTTATGATGAGAAAATTTGTATAGATATAATTTGTAAAATGTATGACAAAAAGTGGGGGGAAAGAAGGGTGCAGGAAGAGTATTTTTGTATGCTATTGAAGTTAAATGCTATCAAATCATAAATGATTGTATATTGACTTAGGATGTATTTAAGTCTCTGTTTAACCACACACTAAAATAATCTGAAAAATATACAGAAAGAAATGAGAAAGGACTCAAAATCAAATAAAAAGTCGGCATTAATGAAAGAACTGAGGAGCAAAAAAGGCATAATTTTTCAAGTAACAAATAGCAAAGTGGCAGAAGAAGAACCTGCATTAGCAGTAGCTACTTTAAATGTATATGGGCTAAATTATCCAGTCAAATGGTAGATATTAGCAAAATGGTTAAAAGAACATTACCCAACCAAGTACTGTTTACAAGAGACATCTTAATTCAAAGTCACAGTAGGTTGAAAGTGGAAGGATGGGAATAATATTCCATGCAAATAGTAAACAAAAGACAGCTGGGGAAGCCCTATGAATACCACATAAAATTGTTTTCAAGCTAAATCTCTTACAAGGTATAAAGAAGGACACTATATACCAAAAAGGACAATTTAGCAAGAAGACATAATTATAAATATATATGTATGTAAAGAGCAGACTCACAATATATGAAGCTAATATTGACAGATTTGAAGGGAGGAATAAATGGTTTTACAGTAATAGTGGGAGATATCAATATAGCATATACACTAATGAATAAGACATCTAGATTGAAGATTGATCATAATGCAGATGACCTGAATGACACTATAAACCGGGTAGAGTTAACAGATTTTTCACCCAACAGCCCCAAATACACATTATTCTCTCATGCACAAAGGTTATTTTCCATGATAGACCATTTGGTAATTTAAAAAAAAACAAGTCCTAATAAATCTAACAATTTTGAAATCATATGCTGCATCTTCTTTGTCAAGGCTTGAATGAAAGTGGAAATCAATAAGAGGAATAACTGAATAATTAAAAAATATGTGGACATCAAGCAATGCTCTCTCAAATATCCCATGGGTCAAATAATATTTTATCATGTGGTTAATGAACAAAATAAAATATAACAAATTATATGATGCAACAAAGTGGTAAGAGAGAAATTCATAGTATTAAATGTTTACTACAAAAAAGAAAGATTCCACAAAATGATGAACTAGAAATGGAAGAGAAAACTAACCCCAAAGAGCAGAAAATGAGAAATAAACAAAGATTATATGGACATAAATGAAATTGTGTATTAAAAAAATACAGAAGATCAGAGAAACCAGAAGAATTGATAAAATCAACAAAATATTAGTTAGACTTACATAATAAATAAAAGGGAGGATGTAAACAATTAAATCAAAGATGAAAGGAAAGACATTACTATTGATGAACAGAAATAAGGTTTATAAATGGATAATATGAACAAGTGTGACTGACAAATTAGATTGCCTAGTTGAAATTGAAAAAGATGCTTAGAAACACAGAAACTAACTACACTGACTCAAGAAGAATGAAATCTCAACAGATCAATAAGAATGACAGAATTAAAATCAGTAATTAAAAGCCTCCCAACAAAGAAAAGTCCAGGATCAGATTGCTTCAATGGTGAATTTTACCAAACATTCCAAAACACCAATCCTGCTCAAATTACCCCCAAAAGTTGAAGGAAAATAACAATTTCTAGCTCATAAAAAGACATCATTAACACACAATTATCAAAGCCAGATAAGATACTACAGGAAAACTATGGTACAATATCAATTATGAATATAGATTCAAAAAGCCTCAATAAAATACTAGCAAAGTGAATCCAACAGAACATTAAAAATTTATATGCTTAGGTCAGGTGAGATTTATCCTGGTATGCAAAGATAGTTCAGCATAAGGAAATCAATTATTGATGATGGCATCAGTTTAAGTAGATGCTCACCATCTCACTCAAAAAAGGATGTCTGATTAGGGACAGGATCTTGCCCAGGTGAGCTGTTCTGGGAGCCCATGGAGCAGGAGGCTTTGGGGCATTGATCTGGGGGCAGCTGGACAGGGAGATAGATTGATCAAAATAAAATCATGAGTTTTTAGCCCTGTGCCTAGAAATCATGGATGTCAAAGCCCACCCTCAGGGCAAGGGGCCAGGGTGAGGCCTGACTCTTGCTAGCCTCACAGCAAGAGGAGCATTCTCTGAGAGTAGGAAGGTTGTGGAAAGGAACAGAGAGGGGTTTCCTTTCTGTGGGTTTGGCTGCCTGGACCTCTTTTGAGATTTGGGGACTGGCTGGCTTGAAGTAGCACCAGGCAGAGGAGAGAGATGAATGTGCTAAAGAAACCTGATTTACTTAACCTCCTTGGGATACAGAGGCTTGGCCTGAGAGAGAGCAGAGTCAGCCAATTTAATAGCTCCACAGTGAGGACTATCAAAATTTCAACTCCCCAAAGGGAGTCTGGCAGTGGGAAGGGATTAATAAGTTTTCAAGAGATTATTTAGTGTTCCCTGGGAGGAGAAGGTGGGCTAGAAGAAGCTTGAAGTCATTTTGGTGCTGTGTACTCAGTCATCAGCATCCCATTTGAATTTCAAAAGGGAACTCAGCCTGACCAGGAGAGGGTAGTGTAGATATGCTCATACAACCTGCTGAATCCTGCTGTTACAGGAGAGTAAAACCTGCCTGTGGGAAAGTGACTGAATAGTTTTCTGAAGAGCTAACTGACCCAATTAGATAGGTAGCTCAGTGGAGGAATTTGTGCCTTGAATATATGAGGTCCTGAGTTTGATTCCTGGCCCCTCTAATAGTAGTGATCCACCAGGATATCTAACATCCAAATGAAACCATAGAAACAGGAAAACACAGACATTATTTTTATACTAGATTCTTTTGGGTCCCTCATTTAAAAAAAAAAAAAAAACCAAAAAGTTACACCTCCCCCCAGAAATTAACTTAGTTTACTTGCTAAAACCTGCCTCAAAATCTGCAGAAAGAAGCCTGCAGGGTAATTTATTGGTGAACACAGGCTATTTGAGAGGCCCCACAAGGGCCCAAGAAGGAATGCTGTTCTTCCATAGCATTGTTTGACTGCTTGCTAGTGTGTTTGCTTGGGTTTATTTTGGGATTTTTGTTTGTCTGTGTTTTTTTCTTGTATTTTCTTTTGTTTTGTTTCTTGTTTTTCTTTCCTCTTCCCTCTCTCCCTTTTTAAAATTAGGTGTTGCTAGCTTGCTTCTTCTTTGCTGTGCTTCTTCTTCCTTGATTTCCCATTTTCTGTGTATACTGATTTTGTGTACCAACACTATCTGTTTTCTTTCCATCATCTTTCTATCTTCTGCTTTCTGTTGTGGTTCTTACATTTCACCTTTTAAAAATAGTCCTCAACTTACTGGTTTTGAGTTCTATCTTGTCTATTCTGTTTTCTTTTTTTCAGTTTATTATTAACTTTTCTCTTTCTGTCCTTTCTTTTCTCTTTCTCTCTTTCTCTTCATCATTCTTGGTTTTTAAATCTTTCTATATATTTTTTCTCTATTCTATTTCCCATTTCACTTTTTTTCCTATTACTCTACACTTTGTACATGAGTTAAATATACACTTTACTAAGTCATATTGCCCATCTTCTAATTTTATTATTATTACTATTATCCTTTATCTTTTCTTACCTCTTTCAATTTTTCCATCCCTAATCCTTTTCCTTCAAGGGAACATAGAAAACAGCAAGGAAATAGGACAAAGTGTCAAAGAGAAAACTTAACACACACAAAACCAGCAGCTAAACAAAACTCTAGAGCAGAGAGAGAAGCTAATCAATTGAATAAACCCATCAAGATAAATAATGACCAAAGGACAACAAAAAGCTATAAACCATACTAAGAAACAGGAAGACAAGGACCAGTCCAATGAAATGTCTAAAAACCAGGAAGAGATACAGAACATTGAACAGTGAATCAAAGATGTCCAAACAAATATCGGGGACCAATGTAATGAAGTGAAGGAAGAGATTAAGGATATTCAGAAGACACGGGGAGCACATACTGAAGATATTGTAAACATAGTTAAAAAGATAATGGATATGATGGTGATGAATGGCTCAATCTAAGAATTCAAAAAGACACTGGAATCACATAAGTGCAGTTTTGAAGAGGCAGAAGAAAGAATTAGTGATGTGGAAGACAGTATATCTGAAATCAGAGAGATAGTAGAACAGGTAGATAAAAATATAGAAAAAATTCTGCAGGGACTTAGGGATTTAAATGACAACACAAAATGCACAAACATACACATTATATGCATCCCAGAAGGAAAAGAGAAGGGAAAGGGAAAAGAAGGAGTGTTGAAGGAAATAATGGCTGAAAACTTCACAAACTTATTGAGGGAGATGGACATACATGTCCAGGAAGCACAGTACATCCCAAAGAGTATAACTCCTAATAGGCCTCCTCCAAGACATATACTTGTCAAAATGTCCAATGCTCAAGACAAAGAGAAAATACTCAAGGATGCAAGAGAAAAGAGAATCATCACATACAAGGAAAGCTCAATAAGTTTAAGTGCTGATTTCTCATCTGAAACCATGGAGGCAAGAAGAGAGTGGTATGACATAGTCAAGGTACCCAAAGAAAAATACTTCCAGCAATGAAATCTCTATCCAGCAAACCTGGCATTCTAAAGTGATGGAGAGTTAAATATATACAAAGGTATACAGAAATCAATAGAATATGCCAATAATAAAGCTGCCCTTCAAGAAATACTGAAGGAAGTTCCATAGGTTGAAAGGGAAAAACAGGAGGGAGAGAGTTGGAGGAGAGCATAAGAACAACTAAAAAGACAAAAGAGAAATAAAACCAACATATGACTTACATAAAGCAAAAGAAAATATGGCTGATGTAAGAAATTCATTGACAGTAATAACACTGAATGTTAATGGATTAAACTTACCAGTCAAGAGAAAAAGATTGGCAGAATGGATAAGAAAATATGACCCATCTATATGTTGTCTACAAGAAACACACCTTAGACCCAGGAATTCAAGGAGACTGAAAGTCAATCACTGGAAAACAATTTTACAAGCAAACAAAAACCAAAAATAAAAGGGTGTGAGCAGCAGTACTAATATCAGACAAAATAGGCTTTAAATGCAAAACTATTATAAGACACAAAGATGGACATTATACATTAGAAAAGGGGTAATCTTTCAAGAAGAAAGAGAAATCATAAATATTTCTGCACCTAATCATGGCACCTCAAAATACATGAGGCAAACAGTAGAAAGACTAAGAAGACATGTAAATTACTGTACAATTATAGTGGGGGACTTTAATACAACATTATCAACATTAGAGAGAACATCTCAACTGAGAATCAATAAAGAAACAAAGACTCTGAATAATACATTAGAGGACCTGGTCCTAATAGACATATACAGAATGCTACACCCAAAAACAGCAGGATCCACTTTCTGATATTTGACAAGGTCTCCAAGCCCACTCAGTTGGGAGAGAATGGCCTCTTCAACAAATGGTGATTGGAGGCTGAATATCCATATCCAAAAGAATGAGAGAGGAACACCATTGAACACCTTACACAAAAATCAACTCAAGCTGGATCAAAGATCTAAATATGAGAGCCAAGGCCATAAAGACCTTGGAAGATAATGTAGGGAATCATCTACAGGACCTTGTAATAGGAAATGGTTTCATGAACTTCATACCCAAAGCATGAGCAGCAAAAGAAAAAATTGATAAATAGGATTTCCTCAAAATTAAAAGCTTCTTCACCTCAAAAGATGTTATCAAGAAAGTAAAAACACAGGCTACACAATGGGAGAAAATATTTGGCAACCATATATCTGATAGGAGCCTAATATCCTGCATATATAAAGAAATCCTACACCTCAAAAATAAAAAGAAAAACAATCCATTTAAAAAATGGTCAAGTGATGTGAAATGACACTTCTCCAAGGAAGAAATACAAATGGCTAAAAAGCACATGAAAAGATGCTCAACATCTCTAGCTACTAGGGAACTGCAAATCAAAACTACAATGATATTCCATCTTACACCCTTTAGAATGGCAGCTGTTAAAAAAAAAACAGCAGACTATAAGTGTTTACAAGGATGGGGAGGAGTGGGAACTTTCATCCACTATTGGTGGGATTGTAGAATGGTCCAGCTGCTATGGAGGACAGTTTGGAGGTTCCTCAAAATACTAACTAAAAAACTTCCATATGATCCAGTGATTCCATTGCTGGGTGTATACCCTGAAGAATTGAAAGCTAAGAGAGGAACAGATATATGCACACCAATGTTCATAGTGACATTGTTCACTATTGCCAAAAGTTGGAATCAACCCAGGTGCTCATCAACTGGTGAATAGATAAAATGTGGTACATACATACAAGGAAATATTACTCAGCTGTAAGAAGAAATAAAGTGCTTACACACAGGATAACATGGATGATTCTTGAAGACCTTATGTTGAGTGAAGCAAGCCAGGAATTGAAGGATGAACAGTACATGACCTAACTGATATTAATTGAGGAAATTGAGCAGTCTCAGAGAGATATTATCTGGAAGATAGGTTATAAGAATTAGAAAAAAAGAGTAGGTTTTGAGCCACCACCCATACGGAAGTAAACTATGGTAAAGTGATAGAGTCTAGTTACATATTGAAGGGATAGGACAGGAGGGTAGTAATATTATTGGGTTGGGTGGTGCAGGG
>PVKH010001103.1:0-32222 GCA_004027955.1 Chaetophractus vellerosus | reverse complement strand
TGCTAGGGGCATGTTTGTATGCTTATGGTCTTTGATCTAGACTAGTAGAGAGGAAGGAAACCATGATGGGGCAAGAGAGTGAAACCCTTAAAAAGTAAATGGAACTTTTGGTGGCCACTACGTTTATATCAATGCGAAAAGTTCTTCCATTGCTACAATAATAATCAGTCTGTAATAGAATAATAATAAGTCTACTTTAGTCCATTGTTCATTCCCCAATCTTGAGGATTTTGGGATGGTGATGCCCACTCTACTTCTCATTGAGAGGGAGCTTAAAGCCCATGGGGCAGATGGATGGAGCTATCTTGCTTGCAGTTGCAGACACTTTCTGTTCCTTGGGATGGTCATTTTCCATCACCATCTCCTTGTTAGTGTCCTGGGTGAGTCCAGTGAACTGGAGAGTAGGTGTTGCACCTCTGCTGAGATTCAGGGCTCAACTGGCATATGAACGGACCAAAGATTTAAGTCTCTGGGATATATATTTAACAAGTATAGTGCCAATTATAGGTTCAAATAAAAGGGGCAGAAGAGCCAGGTGTAGGGAAACTATAAATGAGTCTAAGTCTGTTACACTAGGGATCATAAATTCCAGAGTAAGGCCCACTGACAGGGTGCCGAATTCCTGAGCTTGTCTGCCCTGCTTATAGTGTCTAGATGTTTCTAGAGCCCTCAGGAGCCCCATTGTTTGATGCACTGTTTACTGTGGCAGTCAGTGAGTCCTGCTGAGATGTATATAAGCATAACCTCTGGATTGACTTCCTGACTCACTCGTAGCCATTAAAAACTCATTATTCTAGCAATAGAAGAACTTTTATCATTGATATAAAGACAGTGGCTATCAGAGGTTCTGAGGGGAGGGAGAGGGAAGAATAGGTGTAACATGGAGGCATTTTTTGGACATTGGAATTGTCCTGTATGACATTGCAATATTGGATACAGGCCATTAGACATTTTGTAATAACCTTTAAAATTGTGCAGGGTAGAGTGTAAACTGTAGCCCACAGTTAGCAGTGCTTCAGTATGTTTTCATCAATTGTAACAAATGTACCACACTAATGAAACATTTGTTAATGTGGGAAAATAAGGAAGGGGGAGGGCATGGGGCATATGGGAATCTCCTATAGTTTTTATGGAATGTTTATGTAATCTAAAGTTTCTTAAAATTTTTTTTTAAGTAAATGGAAAGGAATAGGAACAAAGATGTCAATAATAACAGTAGGGAAGGAAGAGTTTGAAAGGTTCGGATGAAATAAACTGATAGATTTGGCAGTGGAAAGATGAGGTAATTCCTGTTAACTATTTTCTCAGTAGCTTGAAGCAAGGTTATCAATGGGCAATAAAGCTGAGGGAGAGAAGGTGGGAAAAGTTGACTTGGAGAATGGAATTATGAAACAAAAAAGGGAAAGTTATGATTATCAGGCAATGTTGAGTGTTTATTTTAGATTTGTGGTCATGAATTTAGAGACATCAGGTTTGTGTGTGTTTCCAGCAATTTATAACTACTTGCATAAAGATACAGGGAAATATGGGTGTGAGTATAGAGTAGTCAGTCCCTGGTTGGGGCTATGGTAGGCAAGTTTGATAGAGAAGGGCAATGGAGTTAAGTATGTTTGCTAGGGAGCAAAAATAATGATGGGCCATGGAATCTACAGAGGGAAGAAAGGCCATCAGAATAGATAGTGACAAAGTGAGGTAAATAGATTGGAGGACTTGATAAGGAATTGCTGGAAAGATAATACAAAATAGGAGGGCTGCATAGGAGATAAAGAGTGAAATGCATGAAATTGTGATTTTGGAGGTTATGTAGTTGCGGTCAGAGTGAGTGGCATGAGGTGGAAGTAAAGATTATTGATGGTTGGGTGATCAAAGAACTGAAAGACTGAGGGTTTTGCATTTTTTTTTTTTTTTTTACATGGGTGCTAAAGTCAGGAAGAACAGAAATAAGAGCAGGGCTAGGAAGAAAAGGAATCAGGTTAAACTTAGTGCATGAGAGAGAGTGACCAGAGGGTCACTTGGTGCCCACCACAAGGAGGCTTGAACTTCAAAAGATCCAGGGCTTTTGAAGGGGAAGGAAGGAAAATAGTTTGGAAGACAAAATAGGTAGCAAAAAGGACATATCTTCCAGGGCCTTGAAGTGTGGAGGATGTAATATTTTATTTTTTTTTATTTTTTTTATTTTTTATTTATTTATTTTTTTTAAAGATTTATTTATTTTATTACATATCTCCCCTTCACCCCCCGCTGCGGCGATGCGCCGAGAGTGGTCACTGCGCAGGCGCGGCTTTCCCCGCTTGTGGGCGGTCTCTGCGTCCGTTCACGGCAGGCTTTCAGTTCGCGGGTGGCTGGCTGCGCTCCATCTGCGGGCGACCTTCCCCGCCCGTGGCGGCTCTTGCCCTGTCCGTGGCAGCTTCTTGCCCTGCCCATGGCGGCTCCGGCCCGCCCATGGCGGCTTGCCATTCTCAAGGCGGTCTGCCCGCTAGGAGAGGTCCCCGGGAATCGAACCCAGGGCCTCCCATGTGGTAAGCCGGCGCCCTATCCACTGGGCTATCGAGCCGGCCCCGAGGATGTAATATTTTAAACAGACAAAAAGATTGGTCTCCATATGAGAGGACTTCAGGTGACAGGTTCCAATTAGAGAAACATATATTGAAAGAAGAAATCGAGGACTATATTAGTCAGCCAAAGGGGTGCTGATGCATAGTACCAGAAATCTCTTGGCTTGTATAAAGGGTATTTATTTGGGGTAAATGCTTACAGTTACAAGACCCTAAAGAGTCCCACTCAAGGCCGCTTCTCATCAAAGTCAGTTGCCACGTGTTGAAGCAAGATGGCAGGTGATCTCTCCTTGGTCTCTTAGGGCTTCCTATATCAGTCTGTGGCATAGAACTAGTTTCTTTCCAGGCCATCTCAGCTGCCCAGCTGCTCTGTTCTCTTCAGCTGCAAACTATCAGGCGAATGGCTCATCTCTCCCCTGTGCCCCAGGATCATACATGACAGAGCTCTCTCTACTTCTGTGTGTCTTCTTGAGTGAGTGTCCGTTTGTATCAGCCCACCAAGGGGGCAGGGTCTCAGTCTTAGTCATGTGCTACTGACATAGTCAAATCAAAGCCCTAATCTTAACCGGTAATTTAATCAAGACATGTCAGCTGAATCTAATACATTCAAAGGGTATAACACCCAGAGGAATAGGTTAGTTTCAAACATAATCTCTATTTTTGGGATTCATGAATAATCTCAAACTGCCATGAAGACACTGGAGAATTTGCTGTTCCTAGACTAAATTTCAGTGGGTACAATCGAAGTATTCATGGGAGAGAAGAATGAGTTAGATTAGTGGATGTGCTTTACTTAGTTGTTTAGAAATTAAGGTCTGGATGATGATGGATTACCTGGGGTGGGCCTTGGGTTTCTGATGGGTCCCAATTTTAATGTGGATGAAAAGGGGTCACTGGACAACTATTACCTTCTGGGGTTCTCTGCCTTCTGCTGTGGAATGGCAGCCAAGGATATAGGCTCAGGATACTGCTCCATCAGAGTCCTTGGCTTTACATGTTGTGTGTAGGACTTGTAGTCCTGGGGCCAGCTGGGGGAGGGAAGGCTTATGTGGAGTGTGTGGCTAGGAATCTTCTCCATTTTCTGGAATCTGGCACAGTATTAATAGTGGACTTATCTTCAGGTATTCTATATTCAAGTACTAGTAATGTTTTTAATCAAAATAAACTGTTTTCTTTGATTGTCTAGGTCACTTTTACAAAGAGAAAGTTTGGATTAATGAAGAAAGCCTATGAACTTAGTGTGCTCTGTGACTGTGAAATAGCACTCATCATTTTCAACAGCTCTAACAAACTGTTTCAGTATGCCAGCACTGATATGGACAAAGTTCTTCTCAAGTATACAGAATATAATGAACCTCATGAAAGCAGAACCAACTCGGATATTGTTGAGGTAACACACATATCTAGTAATGTTTAAATTGCAAATACTAATTAAATAATCTGTTTAATAACTTTAGCTATTAGATTATTACATCCAGCATGTAAATCAATTATAGATGTATCTTTTCTTTGAATCACTTCTTAGCAGAAACGTTTGATTATTGTTATATGGTGACCCACTTACAAACATTTCCTATTCAAACAAAATAAACTAGGCTGTTTTTATCATATACATCAGTATAATCTAACATTTCCTCTATGATTACTTATTTTGTATGAGTTTTTATGTTGTAAGAAATTATATCTCTTTGGGACAGTATGAAGTTACAATTTTAATGTCTTAATCATTTCATTATGTCAGTGACTATCCACAACTTTCAACACTAATGAAATGGAGGAAAATGATGTTAATAATATTTCTGTTTTGTTAATAGAGGGGAAGTGGGGTGTCCTTTTTTCCTTTTTTATCTACTGTCTGTTTGATATCTCTCATAGTTAATCTAAGTGAAAATAAAGAAAAGGAATTTTTTTTAGAATGGATGTCATCTATTCAGAAATAGCATTTTAAAATAAAACCTTTGAAAAGGAGAACCAATATACTTTCCCTTTTAATTCTTTCCTGCTGCCAAATTTTCTCATAAAGATATGTTTTCCGTGTATATTTCTATTCGCATTTTAAATTGGCTTCATATTTACCTTTGTATTTTTATTTATCTTTGGAGGTTTTGTTTCCTTTTTATTCAGAAAGAATTTTTTCATAAATACTTTGGCTTGGTTTGGTAATGAAGTACTGTACCCAGCAGAATTAACTGTAAAAAGTACAATTGAAATCCCCATCCGGATTTACTTACACTAATTAAAATTAAAATAGAGGTACTTTTACTCTTTTACTGTATAGGGAAGTAATTGTTTTTTTGCCTTTACAGATTGTGGTAGTTCAGAGAATGCATTTTAAATTTCATTTGTATTTCTCTGCCTTAGCTGTTCCATTTTGGACAGTGATTGATTTAGTTTGTTACTGCACATAAAAATAATAATTGGCCACTTATATTTTAAAAACAACTATATTGGAATTTTGCTAAGTGATTTTGTTATTTTATACCAATTAATCAATTGTATCAAATAAGTAGTAAAAGTATAGCGTAATTATAGCCAAGTCTCATCTCTGTTGCTTGAATTGCCCAGTTTTATTTAAGACATTCATTCCTGTGAACTTACCCTGAAATGTGTATGAAGCTTTTGGTTTTGCTTTTGTCGATCACTTCAAATATATTACATGGTTATGTTTTTAGCAGAACCCTGTAATACAGTTATTTTTATGTCATTTGTAAATTATTTTATCATTTTATTTAGCATTTATGGTGTATCTCATCATTTATGTGCAACATGAACTATATATAGTAGAATCTTTCCCTATTGTATATTGTGTGTGCATTTCATATTGTAATTTTGTAAATTGTAAATTAGAGATTATCATTAGGGTAAATTTTATAAGAGACTTCATAACGGGATTTCTTTGAAATGGAGAGTAGCCCTGGTGTGTAAAATGTCATCTTTTTTTAAAAAATCCACATGTTTTATCAAAAGCTCCACTGCCTTAAATCAAACAAGGAAATAGAGTTGACTTTAATGTCAACAAATAGTTACTCTTGCTACTTTTGTTGGAGAAGACAACACCTCAACAACAATCCTAACCACTCTGCTCTTTCATTGGCAGCGGTTGCTCTTGGTCCCTGGAAGTTGAGGGTACTTCCTTCCTTACTTCCTTAGAGAATACGAAGCATGTAATCTGATTTAACCCTCACAATATTTTCAAACTACCTCAGTCTTCATCTTTATTGTGGTTGGCAATTGAAGTGTAAATCCCAAATATTTTTCAGCAGAGTTGTATATTACAATCTGCTTCAAAAGGAAAACTTGCAGTTCAATTATCAGTTAGGATTTTGATGTTTTCTTTTTTATTGCATTTCTTAGATATAAGCTAACATGAATCTTACCAGTATTTCCTTATGAAGTCCTGGATTTTATAAATCATTGAGTAGAAGACACATTGGACTATCGGGGATTAATTTGTTATAGTGGGATACATTAATTCACTTGTGTGTAAGAAGACTTACTAAGGGGAGCAAATGTAGCTCAAATGCTTCCCATGTACGAGGTCCTGGGTTTGAACCCTGGTACCTCCTAAAAACAAAAACAAATGAAAAAGCCATCTAGCATTGGGGAGCGGATGTAGCTCAGTGATTGAGTGCCTACTTCCCATTACAAGGTCCTGGGTTCAATCCCTGGTACCACCTTAAAAAAAAATCTGACTAAGTCAATCTTTGTTATAAGACAACGGTTGTTAACATTTGTAAGATACGGTTTCTTTCACATATGAAGATGATACAGCTATATCCTCACTAGCAGTTCATGCATATTTGCATTCTTTTACCAGTGGTGGGATTGGCTTACACTGATGAATATACAAGGGTTGTTGTGAACCAGAACTAAGTTTACAGGATAACAGTAATGACAGAAATATAGAGAGCTTCCTGTGGATCTACCAGGTGCTCTAAAATATTTACCTCATTTAAGGGTATTTGCAGAATACTATTACAAGCTTTTTTCCCTTTTTTATATCATTTCCTTAAAAGCTCAAATAATACAAGTAATTGGAAGCAGACTTTTTGATACTTAGTTGTTCATTGGACAGAAACATTTGAGGACCTCCTGTGTGCTGGGGATTCTGCAAAGTGATGTTATTATACAAGAGCTTTCTAATTCAATCCACAAGAATGTTCTTCCTACCCTTAGTTTTGTTAACTATTTAGATACACTTTTACTAACTGAAGATGTTATATTTATAAACTTCTAACAAGTATGTACTGTGGTAAAATCACATAGCTGAATATATCAGGAGTAAACTGAGGCATAAACAGCTATAAGTGTTCTATAGAGGGTTTCCTTATGTAATAGGACGAACTTCCCTAAGACCCTTAACCTAATTTCACCTTATTTTTTATGCATATATTGACATCTTTGAAATCCCCCATAATGCTAAAATATCCTTTGACAGAATCTTGAGTATATAAAATGGAGTCTTCTGCAGATGTATTTTGGTTCTGTTGTATCCTGTGCACAAGCTCTTGGAGGATGTACTGTGAAGAGAAGAAGGATGGGTGCACTGTGCTGTTGACCACACCTGCATAGTCTGCACCGTAATGGTGCACCTGTAACTGTGGAGTTTTGGGGAGCACTGTAAAATTAAAATAGCATATTAAAAGTAGTTGGTATTTGAGTATTGTGATTATAAACAGAGAGAGGGTGGTGTTCACATTTATCTTTTAATTTTATTTCACCATAGATATTAGAAACTCATCTACTGAATGTTGTTCTATCTTTGCCCTTCTTTGTTTCATATTGTCCCAGTTTTTAAACTAGTTTCTTAAAATTTTAGAGTTGATAAATTTGAAAATAGAAATGGCTTTGTTTTTAACCAACATACTTTACATAGTTTAAATTACATGTAGTATTTTAAATTAAGGTCTCTAATGTCTTCTAGGACATGTATTCCTCCCACTTTAAGAAAGCTGAATACATGAAAATGAGAACTTAGGTTAGTAGTAGATTAGGGAATCATCATGAGAGTAATCTCTAGAAGAGACTTTGTAACTGGATTTCTTTGAATTGTAGATTATCACTGCTGTATTTAAAATGACATCATTTTAAAAACATTTCCACACTGCTTTTTAGGAATATATATTTCTTATATAAAATGAATTTCACTACATTTATTTCAGATATTTCATTAGGAGACTTTCCACAAAGAATATCATCAAAGATATACAGTGTACCTTTTTTGCCTTAAGCATTGGTGCAAAAATAGGTGGCAGACTTTTGTTTCGTCCTACAAAAAGTATTAAATTAATTTAGGAATAAAAAGGAAATATTATAACACCTAAATTGTCTTTTTAATAAATTAAGATTTAAAAATTTATAATCTGTATTGCAATTTTATGAGTAAATTAAATGTGTCCTAGAGTGTCACAAACTAGAGATTAAAGTCAGTAATCCGAGCAGTTGCTATTATATACACACAAGCATGTGTATAAATAAAAATTTATATTATGTAACAGCCTAGAACCAATTGAAGCTTGGGGGTTCTATATCAAAAATAAAAATGAAACAAAAATGTATGAAGTGTGGATTTTACCAGCTGCTACATAATAAAGCCTGAGATTATTTTAATATCCACAGTTTTTGTTTGTTTATTTTTCCTCTCAGAAAGAAATATATACAGCAATATTTGAAATATTAAATATTCCTGCTCATATTTTTTAAAAATAGTTGTTGACTTGGTATTGGAGAACTTGGGTAAATATCTTATATGGAGATTTCAGATCATTTGCTGTCATTTAAGGATGTTATGGTAGGGGCCAGAGCCATTGCTCTCTCTTGGTAATATTTTGTGATCTGTTCCCAAATTGAGATATTTTCTTCACCACAGGAATACTACAGCACTTAAAAAAAAAAAAATTCCACTTGTATTCTCTCATTTGATCTGCACATCTAAGGTAAGCTTTTCCAGAAGTAGAAATGAAGACTCAGGTTAAGTGACTTGCCCAGAGTCATGTAGCAATTTAATGGCAGAACTAGGATTTGAACCTGGGTCTCTGACACTTATTTCCCTTTGCTCCCCAGTTTACTGAATTCAATAGAGCGGTTGAACCTTATATTATAAATAGATAGATTTTATATCTATACCAATAATGTATAACATATAGCAAACATGAATAAGTTTTCCTCAGTAATGAACAGAAAAATTAGGTTAATAGCAATAAGAATAATAGGTAACTTTCCTTAAGCACTTAATATGGCCTTCTAAGGGCTTTTGTATGTATTATTTTATTGAATCTCTATTATCGTCCCCATTTCACAGTTGAGGAAATTGAGGCACAACTTGGATGGGAGCTGAAGGTTTGGAACTAAAAAGAAGTTAAAGATATAATAAGATTAAATTAAAATGATGGGAAATTTTCAAGACTGAGTTAGTATTTTTTTAAAATTACAAATATTTTTTTAATCAGTGATGAATAAAATAAAGATGATAATTTGGATTCGAAGGAAGAGAAAATCTGCTTTTTGAGTCTTAATCCCTGCCTGATTTCAAGTTACAGAGGAATTTGGAATAATCCGCATCTTAAAGAAAGGAAAATATGGGATCAATTTAAGATACATCTGTCAAGATTGGTAGTAAAAGTGATCATGCCAGGAGTATATTATTTAAACTCACTTGTTCTCAAAGTGTGGTCCTGAGCCAGTGGGATCAGCATCATCAGGGAACTTATTAGAGATACAAATTTTGGGGCCCTATTCCAGACCGACTGAATCACAAACTTTTGGGATCAGACCTTAAGCAACCATATATTAAATTGGATTAACTTGCTCTAAGTGCAAAAGTAGACTGAAAGCTTCAAGTTAACATACAGTCTCTTGGCAGTGATCATCCAGCTTTAAAATATTTTTATCCTCAAGAATGTCCCCTGAAATAATTTTGAGCAGTGAACAAGCACAAATTGTAATTTGTAAAACCTTTGAAAAAGCAATTCTAAACAGTATGCCAATTTTAGTGTGAATTGCAAACCAGAAAACACATTTCTTATGGGTTACCTTTCCATTCAATTCTGTATGGTTAGAAGAGCTTCTTTGAGTGTGTGTATTAGGGGGAAAGGGGTTGAGGGGTGAGTGGGAGATAAAAGAAAGTTAAATGACTTTTGTCTCCTGATATCATCTAGAGCTGACCTTAAAAAATTGGAGGGCTGATTATGCCTGATTTCTGACAGTATTATAACATCCTCAAAGAGGCTTTTTGAGCCAATCAGTTTATCTCCCCATTTTACAGATGAGGAATGAAACAGACAGGGAGTATTTAAGAGGCTTACTAATGTTTTACAGGGCTGCAGAGGAGCGGCAGGGAAAGGGAAAAAATTATGAAACATCTGAAGACAAGACAAAGCTTCCCTTCACCTCCAGCCCCCTGCCCTGCTCTTTTATTCCTAACAGAGCCTGAAGCAGCAGGATGGTGATTCACAGGGTGAGGCACACAATCCTCCTGGTCCTCCTCCTCTTTCCACATGTCGCTGCACCATCACCTCACACAGCAATCACCGTTCTTCTTGCAGTTTCAGTTTTAATACTTTTATTTTGCTATGTATTTGAATATTATTATTTAATATTACTGGTTTTTATTTATGTGCTTTTTATAAGGAAATACGCTGCATCTCTAAGTGTGCTCTTTATTGTCTTGAAGTTAGATTTTTCCCCATCAGAGACTGTATTGTTGATAGGAAAAAAGGATAATATATATAAATGTCAATTTTAATATAAATCACATTTCTGTAATATATATCTTGTGATTTTTGAAAAATATCTATATGTCCTTTTTATGACCCTGTGTGGCAGGATTGAGATATTTTAGTATTTGCCATCAGGTAAATTGTGTCTCCTCCTCCCCCCCCTCCCCCAACTCTGGAAGGTCCTTAAAGTGTTGGTCAAATTATTGACCAGTGAGAGGAGGGATAACGAGGATTGAGAGAGTGGTCAAGGAAAACTTCCTAGAGGTGAAAAGAATCCTTTCAAGGGTAGGGTTGAGAAGGGGAAGGGGTTTGAAAGAAAGGTGTGCCAGATCAAGAGAACAGTTTATGTGGAAATTAGGAAATTAGCACAGCATACTCATTTTGTGAAGTTGAAATCAGCTAAGTATAGCTGTAATATTGTGTGATTAGTGGGAATAGCTAAAACCTGAGAAGTACACCTGATCCTGAAGGGCTGTGGACTTCCCCTGAAGGTTTAGGCAGCCATTGAAAGAGCTTAATAGAACAGATGCCTAGGTGTCTCTGACTATCTTGCATCTCCCAAACTATAAATTGTGTTAGAACTGCATGGTATTTTTTGTTTTGATAAGGGTTGAAGAGAAGGGAGGAGAAAAAGTGTAAAAATATTGAATATAATCCATTATTTCTACATTTTTTATCACTTTGATATTTATTGAACTATGCACAGGCATTGTACTGGAATATGATGGTAACTGGCCATATTTCTGCCTTTTTCCTAACAAGGTGATGTTTTGGCCCATTTTGATTCTTCAAGTCATCTTGGATTTTATAACAGAGGGATCATCTGCCATTTCCAAATCTTTGGAAAGATTTGACAGATTGCTTCTAATATAAGTTAATTCTAAAAATAGTTTAAGAATATATTGGTTTTCAAAAATGTAACGTTATATTTATTAAAATAGGAAATTTCTTAGAAGTACAAATAAATACCTTTACAGAAAGAAGAAAAAATTACCTATTTTTATTGTTTTAAATGCATTGGAAATTAAAATTTTTTAATATCCAATAACAACTTTCACATTTTTCTGAATTAGAATGTTAAAAACGTAAGTGTCCAGACATTTTTCTTTAGTTGTTCCTGTATTTTTATAAATATATTATCAGTAAACCATATCACTCTCATTTACCTTCCTTCCTTTTTCCCTTCCTCTTTCCCTCCTTCTGTGTAAGGGAGAGAATGGAAATTTTCAGGGAAATAGTATTATTCTCAAATGAAAAATTTAACAGAATTTCCTAAGAATGAGTTGTTTAGAGGTCATAGATAAAACATTTATAAAGTTGAAGTTAGTGAAAAGGGGCATCATGCTATAGGGCTGTTTTCATACTACAATAAAAATTGATTTATATAGTTTGAAGTGTAGTCCAAAATCAGTCTTGCCCACATGAGGAAGTGGGTAAATAAAATTAAATGTATGCTTTTAAGTGAAGCATGAATTAACTGATGTCATCTAAAATTATGGGAAAGGAATTCTGTACACTTGGAAAATTGATGGTTTGGGGAAAACTAGTTAACGTTCATAAATAGGCAGTGTTATAGATATGAAATGATTCAAATAGTATATTCTGTTATACTGGATATTTTAATATTTATTCAGCAAGCAAAGAAATGCATCCTGTTTTTTTAAATCAGAAAATGAATTTTTCCTGACTTTTTACAGATTATAAATAATTGTCAGCCCTCAGTTTTTATGTATACAAATTAAATTTTACAGCCTGATCCAGCTATGTAACAGCACATAATGACACTCCTGGGCCAGTATACTCAGCTGTTAAGCCAGTAGGAATTGTGATACTATTAATGTTCTAATGTTTGCTCAAGCAGAACATTATTAGATCTAACCAACTGCAAGTATATCTTATAAAATAGCTTGAATTCAAATAGAGACAGGTTAAATACGCTTACACTCAGGATTAATTGAGGGTAAACACAGTTTTGATTTTTAACTAATTATCTTGAAAAACAGGTACAACTTAAAATAATACCTATAAATAAAAGTTATAGGATCTATTTAAAGTAACTCAAATTAATGGGAACTAAGGGAAAAACCAGTATAACTATAAGTTTCTGAGCAAATTAAAATGCCATTCTTATTCTCTAGTTTTATTGCTCTTTTTCCATTTATCCCACAAATATTGTTGAGTAACTAACTGTGTTCTAGGATCTAGGGGTAGAGCCAAGACCAAGATAGACAGGGAACATGCTTTTGAGATAATAATGTTGTAGAGTTAGACATTTAAAAAAATGGCACAAAAACATTAGATAATGATAAGTCCTATGATGAAAATAAACAGGATGGTATATATAGGTAGGGTTGATAAGACTATGTTGGGTTATAAAGGAAGAGAAGACTCAAGGATAATTCTTAGGTTTTGACCTGCACCATTGAATAGGTGGAGATGTCATTTACCGGGTTGTGTAAAATTAGCTGAGGATTTTTATCAATAGTCTTGTTATTCCTTATATTAATGCCCTATGTTAAGACTTTATAGAGTAATCTGACATTCCTATTTCACTTTAAAAATATCTTCAAGCTTCCTAAGTAGAATTTACATTGGATACTCTTCAGTATGGATTCAAGATACTTAGAACCACAAGATTTAAATATAACCATTCAGCACATAAATGTTATATGACTATTAGAGCAAGAAGCTCATTTACAGCAAAAGATGCTGGGTACTGACCACGTTTACAGTGTTCAGTGTATTCTCAGAAATTGAGATGTACATTTGATTTTAATTCCTATCATTTTTGAAAGTATTCTAAATTTAAGTTTTCTTATATAAAGGTAGTGGGACATACAATATTTTTATTTTTTTTAATTTTAATTTTTTATTATATATCCCCCCCTTCTGCTTGTTCTTGCTGTGTTCATTTTTCTCTGCGTTCCTCTGTGTCTGCTTGTCTCCCCCTGCTGGGGTGACCCGCCGAGTCAGCTCACTGGCGCGGCGGCCCGCCTGCTCGCGGGGGCTCGCCCTTGCTCGCAGAGGGCTTGCCTTTGACCGCGGCGGCGTGCCGCCCGCATTGGCTTGCCCTCTCGAGGCAGTCCACCTGCTCGAGGAGGCCCGGGAACCGAACCTGGGGCCTCCCATGCGGCAAACCGGCGCCCCACCAACCGGGCCACAGCCGGCCCCTTATAATATTTTTAAACTTGGCAGTTCAGACACATAGTTTAAAACGGAGATAGCTATATAGTTTTCATGTTTATTTTGAAGTTATTTTTATAGCTCAGTTCTGCAACTCTAGAGAGCTAGATTCTACAGAAAGCTGTGTCTTCTTAGCATAGATTAATCATAACTCTACCTTTTAATTTACAATTATGCAGTCAGTGCTGTACCTGTTAAAAAATATGCCAAAAGATGTTGTGTACTTTTTATATTTTGGAAAAGTCAACATGTTCTATAATTTTCTAGTTTTTTTGTTTTGTTGGTTGATTCACAACTTTTAATATGTGTGTATCCTAAAAGTATTCTTTGAAGAATATTATATGTTTAGGCATGTTAATATATGATTGAGTCTTTAATCAAAGAGTGCTTCTTAGAGTTCTCATTTTAATTCTTTAGCAGTAAGACACCATCTTAATCTTTGTTTTAAAATTAGTAATGTTTTTAAAAACGTAGTAAATAAGCTACATGCTTGAGCCTTAAATAGTAAACTGAAGCTTGATTATCCATATTGAACTTTAGCTTTTATAATGTACTGGAGAGCATTTTTCTGTTTGTTTTTGGGTGTTTTTTTAAGAAATTTTCTTTCCAAATGATTGGTTTGTTATTTTGTGGTAATTTTGAGGCTTTAGTTATTATTTCTAGAATCTGCCTTGAAAGCCTCAAAAATATGTATGTTCTGAAAAATAACGTGGAAATAGCAACTAATATTTGTACAGGAATAAAAAAATTGAGATTGCCTTTTTATGCCATCAGTGTTCATATAGGATTATCAGATAATACTGTATAATTAACTTCTCTTTTCCACACTTTTACATGTGAAAAACCCATAATCCATGGGTTTTCCTGTAGGACAGGAGAAATAATGTTTTAGTTGAATATTGAGGGGTTTTTTGAAAGATGTTTGACATTAGAAAGGTGTCAGTATTAGACTCCTAAGTCCTGTTATTTGATATTTCACTTAATAGTAATTGAAAGTAAATTTCTTTAGTTAGTATTTTGTCTAGCATTTCTTGGCTATATTAATCATTTACTTATTGAATGGTTACTATGTGTGAGGCCCTAAGCTGGATGTTTAGTAGGGAGAGAGGACAGGAGTTATTAAAGTTCTAAACCTTGTGGGTTTTGAGGATCAGTTGAAATAATGTATATAAAAGCTTTTCAAAAACTATCCATATTATAGTGGTTTCTTTACCCTAGGAATTTTAAAGTTTTTAGTGGACCTTGCTCACTTCAAATATAAGCCCCTATAGATAATGATGGAGTTACTTACTTTTTCACCTGGTACTTTTGTAGATGTTTACCAAATAGTACAGTTTTCATCATGCCCACCTGAATTAGTTCAACATAATGAATCCCATTTTCTAATTAAAAGAATTGCTAAAAGCCTTGTAATAAACTCTCAGCAAAATTAGATAGAAAACATTGTAAGTTCCTAGGCTGTTTATATTTCATAAACTCTATTTAGTCTTTCAGGCTTCAGCAAAATTAGAATAGAACTTTTGAATATACAGAGCTCTTATATGGTCATCTTGTGTAAATTATGTACAATTAGGTGTTAAGTTAGAAGTACCTGTAAAGAAGAACACTCAGGTGGTAGTTGTTCTCCCCACTCCCATCCCCCACCCCCTCCAGATGGCTCCCTTGTCTGTTTGCTCCTTGCTTTTGCACTTTATCTGTTTGTTTCTTCTTTAGGGGGCACTGGGAACCAAACCTGGGACCTCCCATGTGGGAGGCAGGTACTCAACTGCTTGAGCCACGTCTGCTCCCTGCTCGTTTTTTATTTTGTTTCTGTTTTTGTTTTTTGCTCATTGTCTGCTCATTTTGTTGTTGTTGTTGTTTGTCTTCTTTAGGAGGCACCGGGAACTGAACCCGGGACCTCCTATGTGGGAGGTGGGCACTCAACTGCTTGAGCCACATCCACTCCCAGTAGTTGTTCTTACGGTAAAATTTGTCTGTTAGTAACATTCTGTAATTATGAATTATATGTTCTCTAAATTACTTTTAATTGCTAGATGATAAGAAGAGATGATTCATGGTACTACTTTCTTTCAACCAGCAACACATATTTGAATATAAGTGAAGTTCAGCAAGATGTACTGCCTGTAAAAATCTACAATGGTGGCATTTATTTATATTGTTTTACAAATCTACTAAAATAATTTGCTTTCCAATCATTCATCAAAATATTTTGGAATATGCTCTGCAGCATGCAAATGAAAATGTCAAAGGGGTTTCATACTTAGCATGTGCCATCTAGAAAGTTTATTATCTATCCTTTGGGAGATAAGATGCTGACATATAGCAAAATAACCAACAATATGAAATAGTAAATAATGTTATTAATGAGAGATTGACTTGGGGCTAGAGAGTTAAGGGAAAAATTGTTAGAGTATCTGTGTTCCTGGTCTGAGAAAATAGAGATCATTTTGATCAGCTTAATGGAAAAGATAGCTACTTTGATAGCATATGATATAAACAATTTTACTTGTTAGACCTCTATTTCTATATAAGGGATTTACATAAAGGGAGTAATGTATGAAAGAGAGAGATTAGTTATAGTTTATGGAGCACTTTGAATACCAGACTGTGGTTTAGATGATCAAATCAGTGTTATAAGAATATTAATCTGGCAGGATGGTCAGAATTTTTAAAGAAGTCTGTGGCTTTTAAAAATAAATTAAATGATCTAATCTTTTAATTATGATAAGTTTTTTAGTAATGTTGAGATTTATATGAAGAGAAATGTTATTCCATTTGGTTTGAATGGAGTGGGAGGATTAGAGTGAGTGTTTTGGCTGTGTTCTAAAGAATATAATACATTGATATATTGTGCTTTTTCTTAATTGCTCTATAGAAAATTTCAGAGTACATCATATGTAAAAAGAAAACATTTAGAATTTGACCATAATGTGAATATTATTACATATTGTTTTATAAATAAACTTTGCAATCTTCAATAATGTAGCCATTTAAAGTATTCTTTACTTCATTATTATGTACTATGCAAAAATGTCTAAATGATCAAAATTATTGTGAAAAAGGGTTTGTGTATTATAAAAAGGTTAGGAAACCCTGATCTAGTTTTTACATTCCATTTAGTTGAGGAGGAAGCTTGGGTCCCAAGATAGTAAGGGGCTTGTCCAAAGTCAGACCAGTACATACTTCCAAAGAAATAATGTTCTCAGAGATGCAGATCTTTAAGGCAAAGATGTTGGAGAAGAACATTAGACTTCTTCAGAGTGCTCAGAAAAGATCCCTTACACAGTAGTGTTTAATAATGACCTATAAATTGAACTGACGGCAGTGTTCCTTATTTCTGTTAACTCATTTTCAATACCCTCAATCAAAACTCCCATCAAATGTTTTAAAATGCTACTATGGATATAAACATACAATTTGTTTTGAGCAATCAAGAGATTTAATTATTTCACATGCTGAGTTTTAGAGGTAGAAATTTCCTGTCTTGGTGCAACAATTTAGAAATGCCATTGAAAACCCATTGCAGCAAAAATACCATTTCTGCTTCACAATTCAAAGCTTATTGTTTACATCTTTGTTGTGTTTCCTTGTCGTTGAGAGATGACTGCCGCAGCTCCAGATTTCATGTACCACATTCAAAACACAGAAGGCAGCAAATCAGTAATAAGCATCTCTTCAGATGATGGATTCATTTGCAGGTGATCCAAGGTTCCCACATTTAGAAATTGTGCCCTCCAGTACGATCCACTGATGTTACACTCATTCTCATATTAGATGCTTTTGAATTTTGAGAAAGCCTCCAGAGGAAAGGTGATAGATACCCCAGTGGTAGGATTCCATGCACATATAGGGCCATTTTAGGGGCAAGGAAGGCTTTCTCGCACCTCAGATCACATCACATACATACCTTCAGAACAGGAAGGAACCTGAAAGAACTTGCCTCACCCCAGCTGAGGCCTAGAGTGGAGAAGTGATTGACTCCCAGCAGCGCCAGACCTAGATCAAGAATTGCTGTCTCTGAGCCCCTTCTAGTGCTCCAAGAGGGACTTCTCAGAAGGGAGGGCCCAGTCCAGGAAATGCAGGTGTCTTGGGTCAAGAAGCAGAGCCTAAGAAGAGCATATGTAGCTCAGTAGTTGAGCCCCTGCTTCTCACATGTGAGGTCCTGGGTTCAATCCCTTGTACTGCCTTAAAAAAAAAAAAAATACAGAGCCTAAAATGGGGATTCATATTCAGATGATTTACTCTAGAGGAGGCTCAGAGAAGGGGGGCAGTGCAGGAAGCAGGATATGCAGGGGTAAAAAACAAGCCAGAATGTGGTTTTCAGCTGGAGTGGAGCCTCAGCCTAATACCACCCCCCCTCCCAGGGGGTTCTGGAGCATGAATAGCATCACCCAGTCAATCCCACCTTGAGGCAAGGACATTACCTTTTGTTGCAACCTGTCAGTCAGGCATTGGCCAAGGTCTGCCCAGGTTGTGAGGGTAGAGGGATTAGGTATGTCTTTTTTTCCTTTTTTAAAAGATTTATTTATTTATTTTATTTTTCTTTATTTATCACCCCTTTCTCCCCCAGATGGTCCTCTCATCTGTCTGCTCATTGTTTTGCTCGCTTTCTCTAGGAGGCACTGGGAACCAAACCCGGAACTTCCCACGTGAGAGGCGGGTGCCCAACAGCCTGAGCCACATCCGCTCCCTGTGGGCCGCGGCACCAGCTCATTGAGGCAGGAGGCAGCATCTAGCTCATGGCAGTAGGAGACGGTGTCGGCTCATTGTCTTTTAAGAGGCTCCAGGACCCAAACCCGGGACCTCCCATGTGGGAGGTGGGAGCCCAACTGGTCGAGCCACATCCGCTTCCCTTAAATATGTTTTAAGTGGAAAGAAAGCTCAGGAATGAAAAGGATTTGTTTCTCTTCACTCTAACACTGGAAATAATGGCGAAATTTCTGTATCTTCCCATATTCCATACCTACTTCCAATATACATTATCTCTAGTCTTTAGAGATATAAACATACTTAGAAAAAAGTACAGGAGCCTCTGCTGCAATGCAGTTTATGAATTCCTGGAAAATCTCAAACTACAAAACCTATGCAACTTTGTGTTCTGAGCATAATCTAAACAATAATTAGGGCCCGGCTAGATAGCTCAGTGGATAAACAATAATTAGTAATTGGGGAGATAGCTCATTGTGGCAACAATGTAGTAGGTAGTGGCTACCACAGCAGATAGTGGATACTATAAATGCACAAAATTACTTGAATGAAATGCTGATATTTTAATTAGGATGGGGCCAGTGGGTCTTAGGTCAGTGCAGATGGCAGTGTAGCAATGAGCCAGTGGGGTTGCCATTAAAGTGGGTGTGAGAGGCAGTACAACCTGCAACAAGGCTAGGAGTACCCACCTCAAATTCTCATTTAAATTTTATTATAAAGCAGATGAAAATGCTCCTGCTGTCAGTCAAGCAGCCAAGCTGAGGGCTTTTTTCCTTTCCTGCTAAAGGTTATAATTATTTTCCCGTTTTCTGGCTCCTTTGCCTAGGAAAAATCACTGATGAACCAAAGTGACTTCTTATACTGACTTTCCACAATGTACCACGTGCTTATGAGTTAACTTGCATTCCAAAATGTATAAGAATAGATTATACTGTATTGTTTAATCATAGAAGATTTCTCTTTTAAAGTTAGCATTCAGTACCATATCTGAACTAATGCCAGCTATATACATAAAAGAAAATTGTACAGAGGGGGAGTTGTTTTACTTTTTAAATTTTTCATTGGTATTTTCGGTTTTGTTTCACATGATTCTGTTCACTGGCAAGTGTTAATATAATAGGTATGAATTCTAATATGATACTTAATCATAGTAAGTATTCCACATCTTTGCATGAAGTGCTTTCATATTACCTGACCTCTATAAACCAAAGCCCCAGACATCCTTCACTGTCATTTGAAGTTGAATGCATATTTCAATTAGGTGTTTGAATATGCTAGACATACTTGAGATAAACATTTTTTTAAAATTGAGGTATAATTCACATACCATACAATTAGCTATTTAGAAGTGTCCAGTTCAGTGGTTTTTAGTGTATTCACTTATTTGTGCAACTATCATCACTATCTAATTCAAGAAAGTTTTCATCACCCCAAAAAGAAAGCTGGTACCCATTAGTTCTCTGTCCCCAATCCCTCTTCCCCACATCTCTTAGGAAGCACTAAACTACTTTCTGTCTTTATGGATTTGCCTATTCTGGACATTGATAGGAAGGGATTCATGTAGTCTGTGGTCTTTGGTGACTGACTTCTTTTACTTAATGCTGTGTTTTCAAGGTTCATCCATATTGTAGCATGTATCAGTACTTCATTTCTTTTTATAGTTGAATAATATTCCATTGTATGGCTATACCACATTTGGTTTATCCATTCTTCAGTTGGTAAACATTTGGGTGGTTTCCAGTTTTTGGCTGTTATGAATAATGCTATGAAATGTACATACACGTTTTTGTGAGGACATATATCATAATTTCTCTTGGATATATAGCTAGGAGTGGAATTTCTGGGTAATAGTAATGTTTAACTTTTTGAGGGACTGCCAAAATTTTCCACAGATAACTTTAAAAAAAAATACTTCATGGGTGTCGTTAGAAATTGGTTTGGTTTTCTTTCTCTAGAAATGTTGATTTAAAAAAAAATTGATTAATGCTAGGCAAGTTTATTCTAGACTAACCATCCTCCTTAAGACAACTAAAAATGCTAGATGAACTGTAAAAACCTTTTTTCAGCATCAAAGAACTGTCAAGGAATATGCTAGGCCAAAATCTAAGAGAAGGTGAGAACCTAAATATTAAGGAGGTATCTAAAGCTCTGGTTACCCTGAATAAAACAACCAAAAAACTGAGTTTCAGGTTTTGATGGATTTAGAGACAAGGGGAAAGTTCTCACTTCTAGGTTTATACATCTGAGATTGACCTTACATCAAGTTGGGATCTCGGGAAAAGAGTTAAATCCACTACTCTCTCCGAATCCCCAAAGGATTGCAGGGAGAACTCTAGTATTGAGCAAATGGGGGGCAAAGGGAAAACCAAGTACCAGCCATGTGTGAAATCACAGGTCAAAGTCATTGTTGTGGATATTGAATTGTGTCCCCTCAAAAGATATGTTCAAGTCCTATCCTTGGTACTGTGAATGTGACTGTATTTGGAAAGAGGATCTTTGAAGATGTTATTAGTTAAAATGGGGCCAAACTTGATTTGGACGGATCCTAATCCAGTATAACTGATACCCATAAAGAAGAGGAAATTGGACACAGTTAGCAAAGACAGCCATGTGATGGAGGAGGAGATTAGGTAATGCCACAAGCCAAAGAATGCCATAGATTTCTGGCAAGCCACTGCCAGAACCCTACAGACTTCAGAAGAAGCATGTTTGGTCATCACCTTTGTTTGAGACTTCTAGCCTCCAGAACTTATAAGACAGTAAATTTTGTTGGTTTTAAGCCACCCAATTTATAGTACTTTGGTATGGCAGCCCTAGGAAATTAAAACAGTACTATAACAATTTCAAGAAAATTTCTCTTTCACATGCTTGGAAGAAGCAAATTTATATCCTTTCTGACAATAAGCACTTTATAATATACATTAGAAATTCCCTTCAACCTTTCAGAGGTATAGCACAGAGATAGCCAAGCATACAAGTAAACAAGGTAGAGTAAACAAAACACAGCAAGTCACAGCAAAAACTCATTCCCATATATTTCAAATATACTGTTATTATATTATTAGATTGTTTGTAAACTGGTCTATTTCTCTGGGTGTGATGCCCTTTGATTGTATTAGATTTGGTGAGGGGCCTCTGATTAAGTTTACTTGATAAAAATCAATTTAGGGCTTTTGATTGGGCTATGTCAGTAAGGTGTAGCTCAGGTTGAGTCCCTGCCACCTTGGTGGCCTGATATAAATGGATACTCACTCAAGAAGGCATATGGGGAGAGAAATCCATAGATGCCAGAGGAGAGAACTTTGTCATGTGACAGAAAGGAGAAGGCTCAAACAGCTAAAGTCCCGGGGAGAGATGAGCCATTTGCTTGATAGCCTACAGAGGAGAGACCAGGCAGAGATCAGCGACCATCTTGCTTCAACATGTGGCGACTAACTTTGGTGAGAAAGAAAGCTTGAGTTGGACTCATTAGGACCTCGTAACTGTAAGCTTTTGCCCCAAATAAATACCCTTTATAAAAGCCAGCAGATTTCTGGTATTTTGCATCAGTACCCCTTTGGCAGACTAATACAGAGGGGCCATGGAATGTGAGTGGAAAATACCTCCGAGGTATTTTTTGCCAAACAGGGAATCCAAATAGGGACTCTGAGGTATCTCTTATGTGGAACCACAAGATGAAGTTTCTTGGTCTCCGAATAATCTCCATCAAGACTTTCTGAGAATAAGGAACATCCTCATTGTTTGTTGTGTGAAAAAGAAATAGACTTTCATTGTATTAAGCCAATGAGATTTGTAGGTTTGTTCAAACATTTAGCATTACTTAAGCTAGCTAATACAGGAATTAAATCAGTACTACATAAAGAAATAATAAATCATGACTAAGTTGGATTTAGCTCAGAAATGCAGGGTTGAATTAACAGAGTTTTACAACATTCATGGATTGGAAGTCTCAAGGCTGTATATATCTGTGCTATGTAAAATAATCTGTATAGATTCAGAGAGATGCAATAAAAATCCCAACAAGTTATTTTTAAGAATTCAACAACTGTTTCTAAAATATATAAGGAAATTCAAAGGGAAAAGAGAAGGCACTTCTGAAAAACAACAACAAAGTGGTGGGGCTTTCTCTACAAGACACTGAGACTAATTGCCAAGGTACAGTAATTAGAATACTATGGCATTGGCACAAATAACAAAACACTAAATGTCAATGGAATAATAGAGAGCCCAGAACTAGGCATAAATGGACAGATAGATAATTGGTATATTGCAGAGATAGCATTACAGATCAAAGGGAAAAGGACAAACTCTTGAATATATAATATTGGAAAATTGGATTATCTATATGGGAAAACATGAAATTGAACTCTACCTCATTATCTTACATGGAATCACCTCCAGGAAGGTTATAGATAAAAATGTGATTAGCAAAATTATAAAGACTTTCATAAGATAATAGAGGAAAATATCTTCATGATTTTGAGGTAGGAAGGGATTTATTTTATAAAACAAAAATTTTTATCATAAAGGAAAAACATTAATAATTTGTATTAAAATTAACAACCTCTCTTCATCAAGTGATGGAAATGAAAAAAAAAACATGCCATAGAATGGGAAAATATTTTTATAGTGAATAAAATTAGCAAACAATTTATATTGAATTCATATAAAGAACTATAAATCAATAAGAAAAAACTCAATAGAAAAATTGACAACATATTTGAACAGGCACTTCACAAAAGAGAAAAACCAAATGTCCAATAGATAAACAATGTGCTTAATAATCAGGGAAGTATGTGCAGATATGTACTAGACTTTGTCTGCAAAAAATGTTCTCAGCAGCATTTTTCATAATAGTCCTGGACTTGAAGCAACTCTGATGTCTATCAACAGTAGAATGTATATATAAAGTTTTTTTCATACAATAGAACATGATATCCAGTGAAAAGGAATAAACTATAACTATATGCAACCATATGGGTGAATCTCACAAACGAAATATATATCGAAAGAAGGAAAATAATACATTATATATATTTTCATATATAATGTATATGTATACAGTGTATACGGCTCCATTCACATAATCTTTAAAAATGAAAACTAAATTATGCTTCTAGGAGTATGTATAGAGGTGGCAAACCTATAAAGAAAATCCAGAAAATTGCCATCATTGGGTCAGGATGGTATCACCTGTAAAGGGAGAACAGGGTTATTTTAGGAGATATATAGGTTTCTGGTAATTGGTTTTGTTTTGTTTTGTTTTGTTTACCTGATTCGAATTACTAGGATTTACTTTATAATTATCTGTTGAATTGTATATACATTTTTATGGTCATTTATCAATATTTCACTATTTTAAAAATAAAATTTTATGTGTTTTCACAGTGGCTAGCAAGAGTAAGAGGTATCTATTTCAAAATTCAGAAACAAGTATTAAAGATGGGAAAAAGGAGAACTTTTCTCATTTGAAAAATATTCCAGTAGTTTAGTTTTAGTTCCACAGAACCTTTCATTTTACAAGTACTCACATGTTACCTTGTCCTAGATCTACTGATGAGTTATCCATTCAGCCAACATTTATGGAACATTTACTGCTCAGTTGCTTCACAGAAATGAGATTTAAATTGGGTGGTAAGATTTTGGATTGATTTGATTACTTGTGCATTTAAAAACCATGCATATACACCTTTTCAGTACTTCTAATTCCATATTTTCCCTTCTAAGTGCTGGGATTCTGTTATTTTTGGAATGGAGTTGGATTACTGGCTATAACCCTTAAACAATTATCATTATAAAATTGAGCATGTATTAAAAACATACCAATTCTTGTTAGGCACAGGCTCTGACAAATATTCAGGCAATGTAAACTCCTGAATCCAGAATTTAGTAGCCTATCTCAAGATTCTAGAAAGTGCTCCCTGATTGGAGAGCCCATCTTTGCATTCTGAGACCAGTAAGCTCTCAAGGTTAAAGAATCCACACATGCTTGGTTTAGTTTCTTCTCCCAGTATCATCAATCACATAAGACACTTCTCTGTTGGAAGGGGGAGTGAATGAGGGTCCAGAGAACTTGTTCCCATACTTCTTTCTCCCAAGCAGTTCCCTTCCCCCTAATGAGAGTTAGGGGCAAAATATTCCCCTAAAAAAGACAGATATTAGTGGTGCTGTGCCATTAACACTATTAAATTCTAATTTGTTTTAGCAGCAGAGTAATTTTTGTGCTTCTGATAAAATTGTGAGTTTTCATGGAAATATGAATATCCATTGTAAGTTATCTCTTGCAGGTTTTGCCTAAAGAAACTTAAGAATTGGAAGGAACCTTAATTATCAAGTGATACAACTACCTACTGAATTTAGGAACCTTTTGACAATATTACCAGTAAATAATAATTCAACCTCTTCCTTCATTCCTCTAGCTACACAGAGCTCACTGCTTTAAAACAGGCCATTACATTACTGGATATATCTAAAAAAAATTTTTTTAAGTTATTTTTCCATTTTAATTTAGAATCAGCTTCCCTATTATTTAACCAAGTAGAACTAGGGACATACCATGTGGCATACCATTAGAGAGCTCCATCCAGGATTGGGCATCAAAGTCATGAACATTTTAAAAAATTCACACACTGAGGTGTCTACTCTAGTTATTTTGATTCAGTTAGTCTAGGGTAGTTCCTGGACATCTGTATTTGTTTTAAAGTCCTGAAAATGAGTCTGATAAGCATCCGAGGATGAGAACCAGTAATGTAGGTTAAATATAGAGCTTCAGAGTTGTGCAACCAGTTGCAACTTCACCTGTACAAGTTTACAGCTCACCTTTCAAGAGCACTGAGCAAAAGATCAAGGCATCACTACCTTGATTCTCAGACATATCCGATATTGAGAACCACTAACCTAGTTAGTTTCTAGGCCTCAGTTCCTCACCTAGAAAATGAATCATTATTTTTTTGAATGTAAAGATACAGAAATTATTGGCATTTATGGTTGGATATTGTTAAATATTTACTTTTTGTTAAGTAAATAAATAAAATTATATTAGTAGCCAAAAAAAAAAAAAATTCCAGAAAATGACAGTCCTCCGGAATTTTTATGAATTCTTATTTCAGACCCCACATCATTTAAATATTCATTTAAACATTTACAGTGAAACATATTCTGAATATTAGATTTCTTTACTCTGTAAGCAAGCACTAAAGATTATAGTATTATATGTATGTGGGTATGTGCATATAGGTATGTATATGTGTATATCTATAAACTTATAAACACATTATATGGGAATGAGTTTAAATACATCGTTTCAAAAAGTATATTTTTTACTGACTATTTATTAGAAAATATAAGCTTAAAGTAGTCCACTATAAATCTGTTGCCCCCTGCCTAATTAATAATCCATTTTGAAATATGAAATGTTTATTAAGTTTATTGTGGGGAAAAAAAGTTACCCTGGATATACTTGTAAAACAATCTAAAAGCATTATTCTCAGTTCCTCAAATCTCCCTCTTTCCTTTCCACCTTTCTGTTACTCTTTCCATCTTCAGTTTGACCAACAGATTTAATGTGTTCTAGAAAATGCGAGGCAAATGTGCAGAGCCTGCTAAGCAATAGTTTATACTCAGGATTTTGTAAATGTTTCCTTGAACATGAAAGGTAAGGTCACTAGTACTTTATAAGTAGATAATGGAACACATGACTTTAAAGTTCTTTGTTGGTTTATGTACTCATTATTTGAATCACTCATCTTTGACAAAAACAATAATCACCACTCATCTCATGTCCAAGTTTAGGACCCTTTCTGGTTCTAGTTTATGGAGGGACTAACCAAACTAGTTTGGGGATTTACATAGCTTGGATAAGGGGGTTATCAGATCGTGACCTAAAAGATCAATGGCAGTTTTCTTCATCAAGGTTCTTTGATTGTAAGGGATAGAAACCCAATTAAAATAGCTTAAGCTAAATGGTGAATTTATTGAAAGGATACAGACAGATGGCACACAAAGGCAGATGACACCTGACTTCATGAAGACCTGACAACAGAAACTCCATCTGAAGGTCCCTTTAGTCTCTCATCTCTGCTACCAAGCCTTGTTTACAAGATGACTCTCCTGAAGGCACACTTATGGTCTTCACATGAAAATGAATTGATGTTCTGGGTCATTATCCAATTAAGCATTTTTATAATCAGACCATAATTGCCAAGTAAAAAATTTCTTCAATTACGACATTGTTTTTTATGTCTCGATAGGAGAAAAGATTTGGTAAGGTATGGGATTTTTGTCTCAGTGCTATGTAGACTTTAAAAAACTGGGTTGTCAGTCTATAGATGGCATTGGGTTTTTCTGATTCTAGAAAAGTATGTTTTTTATTTATTAAATTTCCAGGTTTCTGCTCTAGCCTACTAGTTTTAAAATAAATGAGCAGGCTTCCTTTGTAAGATCCTGAAATGGTAATTTTGGTTGTTAGTTGATTGTTTCTAACTGCAGACTCAGCTTAAGAGAAATAGGCTCTAGCATTACAATTTTAATCTTTCCTAACAAAAAGCCCCTGAGGAATCTCCCAGCAGCTTTCAGGATATTAGCCATTTTAAGTTAAACTCTTAGTTTGAACCATGTGAAATTGCATTTTTTGCGGTTCAATAATAGTAAAATACCAACATTTTTTTCCAGCTCAGTCAAGTGCAAAGTGATGTCCCTAGATTACTTTATTATTTAATTATATTTTCACAATTTCATAACTGTGTTTTTTAAGAAGGCTTTTGAAGTAACTTGCCAGTGTCTTGTTTTCTCTCCTCTACTGTGTTTTGTCATCCTACAGGTTTTCATCTTTAATACATGTATTGTGTGTGTGTGCAAACAGGTGAGGTGACATCAGTGAAGGAATTTTTGTAACTGTTAGGACAATAATTTTGACCACTCTGGCTAGATCAGAGGTTTCAGAGAAGATAGAAATGGGGGGAAAATCAGATAAATAGGAGCTAGACTATAGGTGACTTTGCAGTCAGGCTAAGGAGTTTGGCTTTGTGCTGTCTGTTCTTTCAAAGGAGAAGTGTAAGATGTACAAACTTACCTATTGGGGTTCAGGAAGAAATAGAAATTCTATTTTATCTTAGAAATATGCTTACTAACATTCAAAAAGTTTGATAGCATTCATGCATACAATTTGTGAAAATACACATATATTGGGGGTTGTGCAAGCAAGGGTGATAAATACAAAGTGGTATTCAGGAGAACTGCATCTGTAGCAATTTAAGGGATAGATTAGAATAGAGAGAAAAAAAACAGTAAAAGATATAATAAGAGTCCAAATATAAGGCAATTGCAGGCCTGGAAATGGAAATAATAATCTGTAAAATTTGGTATTCCAATTGAATGTGGAGAGAGATAAAGGAGTGAACAGCAAGGTGTCTACCTTTGTTGTGGAGAATAGGTAAGTCTGAAGAGGGGATGTGTTTAATAAAAGATACTGAGTTCCATCTTAGTTGAGTTGAAATAAAAGTGTTATCAAAATATCCAAATGAAAATGTGCAGCAGACAATTGGAACTGTAGATCTGAAGCTTGAGATAGACTTTCAAGTTGCGGATTAGATTTGGAAGAGGGAATAATTATTCTCATACAATGATAAAACAAACATGTAAAAGATTTTATTTAATTTCATTAACTAGTGAGGGAACCAGTAAGATATTAAAACTAGTTCTAAGAGTTCAAAATGCCACACATTTTTATAGTTAGATAAGAAAGGCTAAAATCAGTTCACAGATGGGAGCAAAACTGGTCAGTATCTACAATGAGATAGTGAATGGCATTTTACAAGAAACAATTTCTATGAACAGGAATTATTTACATTGCTACCGAACAAGGGCTTGCTGTCTAAGGTGCACAGAGGCCAATACTATGACTTTGGGATTTTGAGAAAAGAAAGAATTTTATTGCGAGGTCAACCAGCAAGAGACAGGTGGCAAGGCTCAAATCTGACTCCTTGACCTGAGAGTTAAGGGAGATTTTACGGAAAGGGAAGTGAGAGGTAGAGACAGAAGTGGGAAGGTTTGACTTGGCAAAGTCTAATTGGTTAGTTATAGAGTTGTCCATGTGTGGTAGAGTGGATTTTAGGCCAGGTCTTCCTTATTGAAGGACCACTTGCATTTGGTTTGCTTCTCATGAACTTGAGGTTCTCTGGAGTTCCTGGTTGTCCTTTTTGGAGTGATTGGTAGCCCTGGGTTTCAGGGCTCAACTGGAATAGGAATAATCCAGAGGCTTTAAGTCTCTGAGACATAAACTTAACAAGTAAATTGAAAATTATTGGTCCAAATAAAAGAAGTAGAAGGATCATGATAAGGGGACTTAAAAGTGAATATAACCATGTCATATTGGAGAAATACCTTTTCATAGGTTCCCAGATAGAGCCTCCCAAAAGGTTGTTTGCAGTAGCCATGCGGCTCATTTGTGGTGTCCTTAACTATCAGTTTTCTGCAAGTAACCTTCCATCTCTACAGGATTGTAAAATAGCCTAGTCAAAGACAGAAATAGATATAAGCCAGATGGAGGTACTACCAGGGTACCCACTAAATTTCAGTTTTTACTTACATTGGCATAAATTAATAGAAATTTTAAAGTCAAGAGCCTTCTTACTGTTGGGGACTGTAAAAAGTACATAGAAGGCCTTAAAACCAGTTTAATTAATACCAAAACCAAAATCTTCTCTTACTTTGTATCTTAATTTAGGCATTTCTAGCACAGAAAGAGTACTATGATATAGCGATCCCTTTCCCCAGAACTACCCACTCTTTCCCTATCAGCTTAAACTTTACTATACATCATAATAGCTTAAGAAGAAAAGGGAACCCTTCAGGAGATTGTGAGGTTTGTCTTTTTCAGTAGTTCTGCTGTTAATGCTGTAATATGAATAACATTTAATTTATGAATTGTCACAAGAATTAAAGGTTACTCTATTTAATTCCTTGAGGAAGAAAAGTGAAAGGTCACAAGCCTTCGCTGATCATATCTCCTTAATATTTGATACTATAATGAATTAATACAGATAATTAACCAGATAAACATTTTCAAAAATTTTAAAATAACAGCACATTAGTTTTTTTTTTTTTTTTTAAATTACCAATGCTCAGTCCATGGCTGAGTTCTAAAAAGGATTCCTAGGAATCTGTTTTCCCCTAAATTTTTCATTTTTTATTAGAGAATTTATAAGTTTACAGAAAAATCACAGAGAAACTGGTTCTCAGAGTTAAATTTACTATAAATGATGAATGAGAAGTAGTTTCATTCTCATAACTGTTAATTTCCCAAAAAAGGTAAAATCACAGCACTCCAACAGATAGAGAATGAACATGAGTCTAAGTAAGATTTTAACTCATTACTTACTAAGTAAACTGGGAAAAAAAATGTTACAACTTGTTAATAGTCAACTCCAAAGACCAGAGAAATATATAAGCTCAGTAAGAATCCCGCAGTGAATTTGCTTCACAGATGCAAAAACTGGCCTCTTCTACAGTGGGGGAAGGAATCAATTGAACCGCCACCAGACAATTTATTTGCATACTTATAAACATGAATTGTTTGCATTTCTCTTAGTTTTCTACAAATTAACTTCATTTCTTCCTATTAAAAAATAGGTCAAAGACAATAAAAGCCACAAACCCCATGAATCAGATAACCTGGGATGGCACACTCTAAACAATGCGAGTTTTCCATTAAAGACACTTAGTAATTATTTTTATTTTGGTGCATTAAAAGTCTTTCATAATTTGTCCTGGTATAACTAATGTTGAAAAGTAAATGTTAACTAAAGACATTAATGATTTAAAAAATACGTTTTGTACCATAAATGCCAGTAAGTAGAAAGTACCTGAATTGACCCAAAATCACAAAGAGAAAATAAACCATCATAGAAATTTAACTATATTATTAAGTAGAAAATTGTTTGTTTTTCAAAAGTGCTTTGGGAAGTGGATGTGGCTCAAGCGATTGGGCTTCTGTCTACCATGTAGAAGGTCCAGGGTTCGATTCCTGGGTCCGCCCGGTGAAAAGTAAGCTGGCCTGCGCAGGAGTGCTGGCCCATGCAGGAGTGCTGGCTCACACAGGAGAGTTGGTGCAGCAAGATGACGCAACGAAAAGAGACACAGAAGAGAGACAATAAGAGACGCAGCAGACCAGGTTGCTGAGATAGCACAAGAGATTGAGCACCTCTCTCCCACTCTGAGAGGTCCCAGGATCGGTTCCCATTGCCACCTAAAGAGAAGATGAGCAGATATAGAAAGACACAGAACACACAGAGCAGACAGCGCAAAACAACTGCAGGGGAGTGTGTGTGGGGGGTATAAATAAATCTTTAAAATGCTTTAACTGACCCTCCAAAAATAAAATTTCCTTGTCTAAAAATGAATGATGAGAATTTTAGGTGCATTTTTAGGATTTCACTTAAGTTATCTTGTCAATTAGAACATTTAAACATGTTTCAAGCACTAATATAAAGGATATAGAACAGGTTGTATAAAGTCAATTTTAATAGATTAATAGCTTAATTGCTTATTAAACAGATCTCTTTAGCAATTTATAATGTATGTTTCAGGATAGAGTTATATTTAGGAAAAGTAATTGGGATGTACATCAATTTAATAGTTGATGCCACTGAAATTTGAAATTATTTTGGCGTAATGGAGTTTTCCCTTTAAGTTTGCCAGAGTGGCACTGAAAAACTGTCAATCATATTTGCAAGAAATACAGGATTTTAGAAGTTCTCTTAACTTTAGAATGGACCTGGTAACTATTAGTAATAGCCTTTAGATAATCAGCACAGGCAGATACTAGCAGTCTTCATGAATATTTTTGCTCTTACAAGCAGGTTCCTCATAGTGGTAACTTTTCAGACTGTGTTTTCTTGTTGGGCAAGTGTTTTTATTGTGGCTAATTTGTAGCATGTGAGAAAACTGACACTGGCCTGTCTCTCAAATGCCTCGCCTGGCCTTGTTACTAGATTACAGCATTCCACTAGTTTGTATCACTGACGCAGGAGAAACTCTTACTATTATACTATTTGGTAAAGATTAGACAGAAAAAAGTATTTTTATGGTAGTTGTATCCTCAAACAACTTTTCATGTTTTGGTGATAAAGAGACACAAGTTGGATATCAAACAGAGGTACACTAGCTTGTTTTCTACAGAGCTGATACAGCCTCTTAAATTCCCTTACAGTGACAGGAACCTCATCTGAAGTGAAGGCTTGCAGAGCTGGAGATACCAGAGCACTCTCCCTTCTCCTGTGTACAAATAGGATTAGCCCCTACTCCTGTAGAATAAATGCTACATGTAATTATTAAACAAAGGCCATATACTTTTTCTTCTGTGGATTAAAAAATAAAGAGATACTTTGTACTTGGCACTTGCTATTTGTGGAAAGTTTAGTGGTAATAAGCATTTCAGTTTATCAAGAAGAACAAGACTGTGAATTACTTAATCTTAAGATTTATGAAAATGAGGGGAAAATAGCTAGAGATTTCAGGCTAGAATAGAAAGAAAACCAGTTGTTCACAATCTTAAACTGTAATAAAGTTGCAAATGCTGATTTGTATTTAAAATACTCTTCAATTTCTGCATTTCTAATAAAACAAAACTTCATGATCTTGCCAAAATCTACATGTAGGCATCTACTATATCAGTTCTGTTTCTTGTGCTGCATAGCTTATAAGAGTTAAATATGTTCCAGTATTCTGACTGTTAATATTTTCACTGCTGACAGCAACTTGCAGAGAGAATTGCACGCAAAACTTGTTACCATGGATTGGGGAGGACAAATGTCTCCATCCTTCAGTGTTGTAAACAAGACCTTTTATTGTTAATTGCACATGAATGTCTGTGTGATTAAACCCGCAGAGCTTTGTGCCATGGGTCAGATAATGGAGAAACAGGTGTAGTGTTTGCTGTATGCTCATATTTAGGAATTACATTGTAATGGGAGTTTCAGGCATTGTGTGTGGAATTCCTAGCCCATGCCAAGTAATTTGAGAAGCTAACCTATCTACACTAACAGTTATTACCAATGATTTG